>JAQFYU010000153.1:0-31436 GCA_034694905.1 Ceratophysella granulata | reverse complement strand
CGGTTTTTCATTCGCGGTTTTTAATGTCGCGGTTTTTAATTTCGCGGTTATTATGGGGAACCGACCTGCGCTACCATTTCTTCAGAAAACGGAATTTTTTCAAACGACATTGACAAAACATGAACAATGAAATTGTAAAATGTCAAAATTTGAAATCGTACGGATTTATTTGCAAAAATATTTTTAAATATTTACAAAAATTGGCATAAAATGAAATTCTGATCAATTTTTGGCTTTTAAGTTAACAAGGTATGTCGTAAAAATTTTGCGAACGGGTTCCTTGCGAATCGGACGAGAACACCGATCGCTAGAGGAGATTTTTTTTAAACTGATGAAAGAAGCACTTTTCGCATACTCTAATCCCAAAAACTTTTTCCTGTACTCAATCATGATGCTTCCGGGTGGATGAGACGTGGAGTCTCCTTCTGTTAAAATAATTGGAGTCGTAACAAGGAAGCTGACGTAGTAATTCAATAACCTCACTTTGTCTCCTATTTTTTACTACATGTTTTCAACCAACTACTCTTCGTATTCCTATCAATGCTCTACTGCTGTGTACATAAACTACATATGTAAATGCCATGCAGGATCTCTTCTCCTCGTGTTAGCTCTCAAGAATTCCGAGTTCCATTCCGGATAGATCCTTAATCCAACCTTCGAAATATGAATATTGAGTTTGGAGTTTTCGGGTGAGCCAAAGATGAGGACCTCCGGATTGCCAGAAGTGCGATCATCAGCAAGTTTTATGCCTATTTCCACTTTATTTGATTGTCTGGTGGTTTCATCTGAATGGGTGCAAATAAGATGCCGGAAGAAGGTACGAATATTCATACAGGAAGGCTCCAGACCACACAGATCTCGCTTAGCTATTCAATATTCAACCAGACAGGAGAAATCTGCTCAGTAAGAGTAACACGCCTTTCAATTTTGATAAATAGGATAAGCCTTATAATAAATATTCGACGCAACCAAAAATTGAGATTAACCCGCTAAAAATACAGGATGGGTCAAAACATAGTTCCTTTTTTGCATAAAATGGAACTTGCCTTGAATAGGAAATAAATTAAGCATACATTTTTTTTTGGAGTTTTGAATTTTGAATTTTTGTAGCCTACGCTGAATCGTTTTACAGGTTTCCAGTAAACGTTAACAATGACGAAATTATATTTGCAACAACATTTTTTAAATTCTTCAAGAACTCTCTGTTGTTAAGGTTGTTTCCAGGACTTATTAATTTATTAAATCATTTATTAATATTTATTAATTTATTTATTAAACAAATTCCAAAATTAATAATTAATAATTTCATGGTCAATTTGTATTGTTTCAATTGACTGGTTTATGATGGTTTTACAAAAGCCCGAGCCTATATTCATTTAAAACAACGATTTTCAAAACCAAATCGGCAAACAAAATAGTTTTTTAATATCAAATTCAAAATTCAACCTTGATTGGATCCAATCAACGCATAGAATTGATTTACTTTTAGCTACCACACCACCGAAAAGACGAGCAGACCAATCAGACTTAAATATTTGAATATGTTCAGCTTGGCAGGGCGTGTCAGTTCAATACTCAGATCGGAGAGGCCAAAATGGAATCCGGTTTTGTTTGTGTATGTAAATAGGTCGAAGGAGACAGGAATCGAGCTCAATCTGATTCTCAATTGGGATTCCACCCGTCGATTCATATTCTGCTCATACTGCACTCTGTAAGATCTACGATTGTTAAACAGTCTTCCCTGACATTTCGGCAATTCGCTCACGTACGGATATTCAATTTAGACATGCTTACAGTTGAATTCTAGAGAATTTTATATTGACTAATTGACAACTGAAGCTTTTATATAGAATTCTGTTTCCTGTGTCCTCCTCGCTTAGAGCTTTAGAAATGGAAAATATTTAATTTGAAATGAAATTTGAGCAAATGTCATTTTTCGTTCTAAAGGTTTTTTCATTATATAATCCTGAATGACTATTTATTAATATATGTTCATATCTTCTTTATTTAAAATAAATGGCCGTTTAAGACACAAGTTTACCTACAAAAATGTTGACATTTGGATACTTTTTTATTCTGGATAATTTAACGTTTATTTTAAAATTTCGAAATTTTTAAGCAGTTGTGTAGATTGACTGGAAATAGGATAGTCCAAGGTCATATGCAAATCCTACCATAATTCTGCAAATAATCAAATTATTAAGACATTTCCTTATTCATTTCCTAATCATAAATAATTCCATTGTTTCTGTCTTACTCGAGGCTACAATTTCACTTTTATGAAAATCACCTTTTTTACGTTTCCATTGTATCAAAAACAGCTTCCGCACATGTATTCCCACCCCATCTCAGTTTTCCATCCTCTGATACTGTCTATCAGAATATTCCAAACATGAAATCCTTCCTTTTATAACTTAAACAGAGATTCATATGTACTAAACCAGTTCAAATATGCGCTAAAATATACAGCAAAGATGCAAACATTTTGCAAAAGTATGCATGTCACAGAATCCAGTCAGTCAAAATTGTAAAAACGCAAAAAAAAAACTGCATGGAAATATATTAAGCAAACCGCGAAAGTTCTTTAAATGCCTAAACAAAGAACCTTCAATAATTTTGGTATAGAAAAATAGTACAACATAGGAAATAGAAATACATACAAAAGGTGTCAAAAAGTGTTGTATAACTTCAAAAATAAGCTAAGATCACCAAAATTAGAACAAACTATCCAAATTCCTGATAAAATCTGAAAATATGCAAAAAACCTAGGCAATTAAAACCTGACCAACGTAAATTGTTGCAAATTTAAGCTAATATAGCGAGCCCTCGAAAAATATGCTATAGCCATCTCCACCACTATATACCGATTGTTCGGAGGAATTCAAAATATGTAGATTCCATACAAAAATATTATCTACGTGAAAATTTAATGTGTAGGTCCATGTTTTCCAAAAACAAGTCAATTTGGATAAGTGTGGAGATAGAAACAATTTTCCCGCCCCGAACTGTCCTCGAAAAAGAGGCCAAACTCCCTTCTTCCTGTTCAAGTAGGAGGATGAGTGGATTTCGCCCTTCCATTTCTCATCCCTTAAAACGAAAGTAGTATAAATTGAGGATTCTAAGAAAAGACTCCGCTTTCTCTTCATATTAGTTGTGAGTGGAGAAAATGCTCTTGGGCTCAGAAGGCCTTTCACCAAGTTTTCAGTGGGACGAAGGCACTCGAGCTCAGGTCTCGCCTTCAAGGAAGTCTGAAGACGGTTCCACGTAATTCCCTATATCCCTCCTCTCCTGTTTACACCTATTCAGTTTTTAGAGAACAAACACTCGGCTGAAGGAAGTACATACAAGGGATATTATATTCAGGAGCAGGAATGAAGTGAACAATATTTGTAATAAAAAACAAACTCGGGCAAATAGAGACCAAGCTCTTTCTTATGAAGCGTATTGGAGAAGTTTAAATATTCTGTCTCTATATTTTTCTCCTTTGGGCCTATTTGGTTAATCGATTGTGTATTTAGGTAGGAGCATGTTCAGCTAAAATATACGTCTCAGTCTCAATGGATACTTATACGGAAAATAGTTATGGACGAGACCAACATTAGGCATGGAATGGAAGTCCTTGGAAGGGAAATGACAGGAAAGTTAGGGTTGGAATCAAATAAATTGTATTTTAGTAAATTTTGATTTATTTTTGAAATTGGTAAGCTATTTAATTTTTGTAAAATATTAATTTTATATTCAAGTTTCGGTAAAATTAATAAACTTGGGATAAAGCGTACAACAATGAAATCGGAAAGAATAATAGATTAGTATCAAATAATAACAATAATAAATATTAATAAATATTTATTTAATTAATAGTAAAATCTGGCAAATAAAACAGACTTAAATGAGCGAACTAAAGACAAGCAAATTACAACAAAAAAGCCAAACCCGAATCTCCAAAAAATAAACTACAATCCGGAGAAGTCTAGCAATCCGGCAAGTCAAAAATATTTAATTTAGCTAACATTTATTTGATATAATATTTTTCAATCAGGTTTTTCAATTTTTTGAACCTAAAATCCGATTTATCCCAACCCTGAAGAAAGTTCATTTTCCGGATCCAGATGCATGTTCATGTCCATGGAAAAACAACATCATAACAGTTTGGGAAATGTCTAGTCCAGTTTGAGTGTTCCTAGCACGTAATAACATTAAGAGCTTTTCTTCTTCTTCTTCTTCGGTTGAAGTAAAAAGTAATCTGAATAGTTTGAACAACTTTTTCTCGTCGTATTCCTAACTGAAAGTCTGTTCAGACAACTTAACTCTTGAATCACAATATCCACTTCTGCAGTAGTGGATATGGATGGATGTCTTCTGATTCTGATATGGAATTCCAAGTCCTTCAAATATATATGGGTCCCTCCCTCCCTTGATGCAATCATATCTGCTCGTCAAGCGTAATCCAATGTTTTTCTTCCGGTTTGTTCAATCTCGTATATAGTTTACACTTTCTGTCCTTCTGTTCGTTTGAGCTCGAATATGTCGAAGAAGTTTAGAGAAAGAAGTATAATCATAACTTACCTTGAAAATCTGAAAAATATACAAGGAAAAGTTGATTTGAACGATTTGAAGATTGAACGAAGTTACAGTAAAACTTGAATGCAAGTCAAAAGGCTATAAATGGGATTTGTTTGCCTGAATTTGCAATATAAATTGAAAAAGACTTGAATACAATTTATAAATTACGAATGACCCTTGGTTGACCTTGTGGTCGGTGATTGATTGAATGGTGACGCAAAAAAAAATTGAACAGGTTTTAATTTTTCTGCCGATAAGGAGAGATCTTTATGAAATGGGTTGTACATTTAATCCGAAGAAGCGAAATGGGACAAGTTGGAATTTGGAATTTTAAAAACGCGACTAGGAGCTAGATTTTTTACCGAAAAGTTTGGAGGGTAATGTAACAAGGGTGGATTTTTAAAATGGGAAAGGCAAAAGGTCATGCAACGGGTTGAGAAGTCATCGCAGGTTGGAATTTGAAGTAGAAAATGAGAAAGGATCATGAAATGCGAATTGAAAAATTCCACGGGTTAAAACTGGAAACAGGAGATAATGGGCATCTCGTATGCTGTAACGGTAACTAGAAAATTGAAAAATTCTACGGGTTGGAATTTGAAACCAGAAAGCAAAAAACATTAAACCTGAATAAAGTAAAAGGAAATTCTTTAAAGATTTTAAACTGGAAACAGGAAGAAAGGTGATACTATTGAGGATTAGAATAAATAAATTCAACAAAGTATTGAACTGGGTTGGAAGTAGGAATAAAATCAAAGTTCCTAAAGGTTAAATGTGAAAATTTGGATAAAAACCAGGTTAGAATTTGAAATACAAATAGTGAGATTTGGAACGGGTTAGAATGTGAAATACAAACAATGAGATTTGGAACGGGTTAGAATGTGAAATGAAAAATAATTAAAGAATTCGTAACGGGTTGGAATTGTAGAAAGGAACTAGAGTGCATAGAGTGGGTTAGAATTGGAAACAAAAAAGAAAGCATATTGCGGGTTAGAATTGGAAATGAGGAAAATGACACGGACGGGTTAACAGATATTTGTAATCCTGTTAAATTGTGTTCAGTAGTCTAAATCATAAGTGTTCCGTCCTGCAACCGGGGTTTCAGCTCGTGGGTAATAATTCTCAATATTCAATTAAACCATAACGCTTTGACGGACTGGGCGAGACCTCGAAATGGTCTGGTTCGCTGCGTTTCATTTTGGACGAGTCTACCAAATCTCACACATGAAATAACACGAAAGCCTCATTACTTAACATGACGATGGAGCCCTGAGCTCGAAAAACAATTATTAGGCAATTTGGTTTTAGAGTTTCCTTGAAAGAACTTGTTTGTTTGAGTGTGGGCTGAGGGAACTGGGTGGGATATATGGGTTTATGAGACTTTTATTACCCGTTTGGGTCATTCCGAATTAAGTGAAATTATGTTACAAGCCGGAAATAGTCAAGTCTTAATTCTCAAACCTACTCAACTTCAACTTGGAAACCGAGTAGTTGGTTTGTAGTTTGGAGTAGGCTATGGATAGAGTCTCTTCCAAGGATTATCTACAAATCTCAAACGTACATTTCAAACTACTTGGAATTTCCCTGGAAGTTTGAGAAAGTTAACTAGGCTTACACTTCTCCTCTCAACAAGTTGGCATGGTGATCATGGTGGCTCAAACTTACTAAACGAATTTGATCTTTTTAGCCCAAAGTATAGAAACAGCCCACGGAGTCAGATTGGAGGCTGCTTATTTACTCGGGCGAATCATTGCTTAAACCAAGATGGCATGATTACAATCTAGAGTTATTTAATTTAATAATTGATTTTTAACAGTATGGAATTCAAGATTTTATTTATGTAGTTCTTTCGTGACGGCTCTGTAACTCTGTCTATTTTTCAACTTTGGTGTCATCAGTCATCAGACCAGACTCGCATGTTTATCACCTTAACGATTTTCATTAAAACACACGAATCAAATTAATTCGGGAATTTATAAAAATATTTAACCAGAATATATTTTATTGACTCTTCTATTATTTTGTCAACTTATATTTAGAATTTTAACGATTAAATATCGGTCTGGGTTCGATAAACCAATACTGCATACTTCTGCTCAGATTTCGGCTTAGTGCACCATGTTTTGATTTTTTTAGATGCTCTGATGCATTTTCCGGCGTCTTTAAACATATTTTCTACTTTCTCTTGATATTGCGCTACTTTTTGATGATATTTCTTTTGTTATATTAGTTTTTTCAAAATGTTCCATTGCTTTTGATATTGATCTTGCTTTGCATAAATTTTGAATTTTAATCATTGAATTTTAATTTACTGGTTTTCAACATTTATTTGCGTTTATACAACTTGGCTGACTAGATTTCGTGCCAAAAATGTACTCTCTTGAAATATATAATGTACTTTTTTGCCCAGGACTGTTTTGCTGCATAGTGCAGTACATATTTGAACCGTTATTAGCACTATACGGCCTTAGATACTTCAGTGCTCAACCCTATGTCTCCAAACGACAGGAGAAAGTCCACGTGAGGAGTTAAGCAAGACGACCACGACCACAATCTTATAAGTATCTCGTAACTCGTTGCCATGGAGGCCGGATGGAATAAAGACTCTTGAGCAGCTGAGTGCTTCCGCCTTGTCTGGAATTGGATTCTGGGACTTAAGTAGTGCTGGATCTGGGATTGACCCTTTCTGTCCAATTCGAGTACCTGACTGACCTGGTGTAGAAGGTGAATGAGGAAATCAATCTTGCATGTACTGATTAGAGTAGTGGAGTAAGCGGACCCGTCCACACCCTCAACCTCCACATACATATCTTATGGGAATTGATGTTGGGTCTCTGGAACTGCTCCCATTCCGTGGACAGCCTCGACTGGGTGGACGACTAAACTTTTCTGCCTTGTGCTCAATGACTCTAACTTATCGTTATTAGAACCTTCGGTCAATAAATAGTCCGGCCCGTGTGCCCCGTTCCTACTCTCCCTTCCAATTGTCTCGTCTCTTTTCCAGCCCTATTGTCTGCCTACTAGCATACGTTCCCCGTGAGCAAAATACATGCTTTCTCTTGGCCCAAGAGGAAAAGCGGAGATAGGGCTTCCAGTCCAGGACCTAATATATGTACTATAACCCAAGAGGGAATATGTAAGTGGTCTAATATCCTCGCATCAATTTCTCAGAGTAAGCAAATACGACAACATGAAGAGCCTCTCACATGTGACATTTTAGGAAACTCCGGATCTACATAATCCGGCTCCTGGCCCACCTGTCGTAGACACTAGGGAAAATCTCTTAAGCACTCTATATGGTTCAAATAAGCAACAGAAATGCTACTACTCGTATATATATAAATGCAGTAAGAAGAAATTTTAGTGGGGAAATATGCACTTAAGTTTAGAAAAGGTGAAATCCTTCATGAAAAATCCAATCAATTAAATTGTAAAACTGTCAAAAATGTCGATAAATAACAAATTAAAATATGTAAATTTTTAAAGTCGCAAATCAAGCCATTGCAAATAACCAAAAATGTGCAGATATTTGTTAAGTAGAAAACCAACACAACCAAATGTGCAGTAAATATAAAAATACTGAAAAGTTAGGAGGAAATGCACTAAATACGCTGTAAAAAAAGCAGCTCTTCTATATAAAATTGAAAAAAAAAGGAATGTTTAATATATCATCCAGTATACCAAGCTGGAAACATGTAAATATGTTGAAAAACGCCTAATTGATAAACCGGAATGTTGTCAAATGTCAAAAAGAGATATTGCCATTACCTAAAAAACCTGCGAATTCCTTTTGAATACAAAGCGAATGTAGTAGAAGAAACCACTTTAAAAAGTAAAAATGCATAAAAAGTGCCCAAATATGCTACAAATGTCCAAAATATGGACCGAAATTATAAAAAAATCAAAATATGTATTCAAATACGGTACTACTACTACCTTACAATGACGTTTCTTGTATTTACCCACCATAAATAATTAGGTTTTTCACCATATGTTAACTAAAACTTGGCTAAACAGGCTTTCACCATATTGCCACCGTTCCCCCTCATATATAGATATAGGGTGAAAGCCAGTTGCGTTTTGATAAAGCATTGTAAAATTAGTATTATATTTGGTAGTTTTAAACCATTATACACATAAAATATGCAACGTTGGTCTTTGTAACCTGACCGATGTGAATCGTTGTAGTCATACGTTAAAAATGGACCGCAGTCACCCCAACAAATTTTTTTTTTGCATAAAAAGCCTTTCCTTGACACGTAGCTTGGAAACTGAGCTTTCTCCCGCTTCATGTCCTAATTCCTCGTCATCGAGTTGACAAGAGGCAATTATGAGGCGGGCAGGAGAGAGCACTCGGGAATGCACTTGGGCCAAATGGACCTCCTTTCACTCAGTGAGTCCTATTGAGAGACAACTGAGTTTGGAGAGTCCCGAGTACCTGGATCTGATATCATAATTATGCCTTTCTCCTCGTCGACTCCCTATTTGTCCAGAGTCAATATTTGAGTTCGAATGATTCTGGCCGTATAAAATTAGACGGTGTTTGTTCCGGTGAGACAAGTGGATCTTTTGCCAAGGCTCCTTTCCTTTCTCTCACTAAATGTGGAATCAACCTGTGTCACATTTAATGGAGTGTGTGGAGGACACGGATACAATGGAGCATAATTGTCCATGTGTCCAATGCTGCCAACCAACCCAGTCAAAAGTACGGAATAGCAAAGAGCTTCTCCACGCTCCACTGAGAGTGAAGTGAACGGTGAAAGGAAGGGGAAAACAATAAACCTGTCCAAGCCCACAACTCCCCTTTATGTACTTTTCTCAACAAGCTATGGCTTCAATGTAAATACTTGGGAAACACGGTAGAAGACTGACCTGAGACAAACCTGAAATATCAGCGTGTACTCCTACATTTTAATTTCTAAATATATTTTACGAATTCCAGGTTTCATAAAAAAAATTGAAGGATACACTGGTTCATATCGATATACAGGGTGGGTTTGAGAATTGCCATCCTCCTTATAAAATTCTGCAGCGCGCTCGGAGAAATAAAATAATTTCTATGTAAATTAAATTTTAAAATGTTGATTAGATGTACAAAGTTTTAAATTCAATTAAATTATTTAATATCTTCATCTTTAATTTAATTACAGAAGTAAAAATTTCAGATTGCAGACTTAAATCACATTAAACTCATACAACGGCAAATTAAACTCAACTCAAAGTATTTAATAGTTATAATCAACTTCAACTCAGCTCAAACTATTCAATTCAAATTCCAACTCAGCTCAACTCAACGCAAATACTTAAATTCAAATTTGAACTCAACTCAACTTATTTAGTTCAATTCTAAATCCAACTCAACTCAACTCAAAATGTACAAATATGAATTGAGTTGAGTTGAGTTAGATTTAAGCTTCATTTCTCGATGAATGAATTTAGTACCACAATATGGCGTTTTTTCATACAAAATGTATACGAGGTTTGCCAAGGGACAAAATTAAAAGTATTGAATGGTATCATGTAGGTGTCACATTTTTCTAAAAAATAGAATTAAATTTCGAATTAAGAAACGATCATATTTTCTAGAAATGTGATAAAAGCAGCTGCCATGAACACCAAATTCTTGAACTTTTTGTAACTGAAATACTTAACATAAATAAAATACAAAGTAAGCATTACGAGCATGCGTTGGAACTACTTATTACAAATTACTAGAACTCTATAGGATTTGTAAACGTCTTTAATTAATTTACTCACGTTGAAATTAAGTTCTTATTATTGAAAACACAATTTATAGAAGATATTTTAAACAAATTCATTGTAATTTCTAAGTAGTTTCTAGGTGAGCAAAAATGCAAGCATATATATACTAGTTTATATGACAGCCAAGACAATTTTTTAATAGCTACGTACCCTTAATTTGAGGGCCTGTTCTTGTAGATTAAGCTCCATCCTATTTAAGTATCTGAGTTTATTTACGAATCTCAGAGAATAAATAAAGTTACAATGTGGAAATTCAAATTAAAAACGCATGACACAGATTTCATGGTCGTAAAATTAAGAAATAGGCCATGTAATTAGGTTAAAGATGGTATTTCGACGTTTTTTATGAATACATTTCAAGAACTAAGGAGCCAAACCTTGCTGATGATGAACCTGGTCGTAGGTTCACTAAATGGAGATAGGATACAAAGTACAAAGTAAGGAAACGAGGAATTACTGAGGAAAACACTTTCATCATTCAGGCCAAGTCAGTCTGTTCCGAATACATGGGATGTGGGCTGGACTGGGCTGAAAAGAAAAGTTTTCTTTCTACCTTCTCCTCCTCTTGTTTATAAAAAGAGTTGGGCATGGTAATTTTTGTAGTCCAAACTAATATTGATTGATTGCGTAACTCTACATTCTAGTTTCTGCATGTATTCGGGAATTAATCAAATTATAAGCTCTACTTGAAGACGTTAACGGCTCTCACTCTCCAACTCTTGAGTGTGTCTGGTCTAGCGGCTTCTGGCTCGTGCGGTGTGTTCGGTACAGGCTCTTTTACTTAATTTACAGACTTATGTTAGGGCCCTCAACGGAACAGGTTTTTTAAAGCAAGCTAAACTGAAAATTGGATATGCAAATATTCTCAGCAGCATTTTTTCAATAAATAAAAGCAAATGTAAAATTATATTAGTTTAATAAATATTTTTGTTAGTCTTCGGGATGCATTACGACCACAATATCCCAACGTGCAGGATTAGGATTAGGCTAATAAGGTAACCGGATATGCACTGAACGTACAACCCACGTTACGACGACCGGATCCAGGCTGGAACTTGGCAGGTTTCAAGAAGCCCTAAGATTTACTCGGAAATCTGTATAATTAAGCGAGTGAGAGACTGGAAAAATTAAATCCCTGCAAAGTTCAAAATATTGCAAAATGGTAATCAATCACAGACGAAGTGTGTGATTAACGAAGATGAAGATGACTTTGTTGGTTCCTTTGCTATAAAGGAGTTATGCTATAAATTGTGGTTGCGGTATATTATGTTTGTGTGGAAAGGTGTTCGGATTCCCTCATTTTCGACCAAATATGCCAGTTAACCTATTATAAATGTATTGAATTAATTCTGACTCTAAAACTAAAGATCTTTACATTTTTGAAAACATTTTTTCGATGCTTGCTGTAGATTTTTTGACTTTAGATCTCAATGATTTACCATATACTCTGGCCTGGCTCCAATTACAACATCTTCGCATGCTCTATATATTTATATGTTGGAACTGAAATGGAAAATATGCTTGTTTGCATACTAACCGGCCAATATGGAAATTGAACTTTAAAGATCGTTGACTTACGCATGTTAACATTCACATCAAAGACTAGAAATGAACCTTTTCTTAATCGGAATTCGACACTCTTTCCAATTTCTAACGGTGTCATTTCAAATAAAATCAGTTAAACTGAAACACAAATCAATTCGGATATTTAAGGGTCCAGACACAGCTAATTCGTTCCTCATATCTTCTTTAATTGTGTTTCAGTGTAACTGACTTCATTTTAAATGGCATTATTAGAAAGAGCGTCATATTCTGAGAAAGAAACGGTTAAAATTTAATAATTGGTATGAATGTTAACATACGTAATTTGACGTTCTTTAAATTTGAATTTCCATATTATCCGGTTAGTATGCAAACTAGCCTATTTTCCATATCAGCTCCATATTAGCAAATATTTTTATATTTTGATGATTTTTTAATTGCGTGCACATTTAAGAGTGCTTAACATATTTTTGTTCTTTTATTGCATATTTAGAATGTTTGGAAAATAGTTTCTACTATTCCGTTTATTTTCTATTCAATACATTTCACAAGAATCAGTTCTTGGCATAATCTTGTTTTAAAATTTCAAAAATTTAACGGCTGGATTCTAATTTGATGTTTTTGAGCATTTATGCATTTTTACAACTTGGCTTTGGCTGTCAGGATTTTATACCAAAGATTTACTTCACTAATTCGATTTACATCCTGTTAACCAAGTGTGACCGTTTCCTTTAAATTCACACCTGACCTGACCTGTTGGAAACCTTCACATTTTGGAGTCGGTTGGGTTCTTGGGTGAGCTGAGACAGGGAAGAAGGTGGAAGAACGGCGTGTTCCAATTATTGGTAAACCTCTGCTGGTTTTCCCTTGTCGTCAACTTAATTCACTTCCGAAAGAGGCAGAGAAAGTGGAAGAAGGCCCAGACCCTCGTAATTCATGAGAAATGAGGTTGTAATATATTTTAGGAAAATAACTCAGGCTCCCACATACTGTTCCACGGACCAAGTTCCTAATTCACCACTACGACTCCCTTAATTTCTGACTCGGGCCTCATGTGTATGCGGGAGGAGGGCCTTCCATGCAATTAGTCAGGCTTGGGCTCGAGCATAACTGATTACAGGAAAGTTCCGACCAGAGAAAGACGCTCCCGGGCTCCACACGTCCCTGGAGACCAATCTGCTACATGGACCACATCCGCCTGTCCAGGCCACAACTGTACCACGGTTCAGGATCAACGTAACACACTAGCCACTATTCTAATAATGCATTCTAAGGAGTACATTGAGCAGGAAATTGGTCATTTAAAGTTCTTAGGCAGGTCTATCGATGTCAAACTTCAGTCAACTGATTCTGGTTAATGTGAGACCGTCGTTTATTCACACTAAACGAAGGGAAAATATACTAAATGCATCCATCACTCATTTACAAAGTCCCAATTGACACCCCGAAGCTTCTTTCTCCAATTTAGCAAAATTATTGTCACGCAGAAATGCGATATTTCCGAGTATGTCTGCAAACATTTAGACTTTCTCTTTTGAAATTATACTTCGACTTTATGCGTATTCGGCTCGCAAAGACCGAATTCATATTTCGACTAGAGTATTTTATTCATAATGGAAGGAACATAATGAATTGCTCCAATTTAATAGCATTATAATGAAACCGAAATGACATATCGTACACTTTACCAAATATGGACCGTGCAGACTTTCTCTTTTGTAATTAAAGTTCGCATATTCGATTTTCTGGGACGATTCAGTGATTGCAGATGAGGTAATTCTGATGTAAAGTTTGAATATTTGCATCTCATCCTAGCGCTAATTAACGGCGCATCACTGCTGATTACGATCATCAAAGGGAACAGCGCGTAAGAAAAGGCTTGTCTGCACTAAAAACCAGTCCAAAATGTATTTAATATAGATTACAAACGCCATAATATACAAATATGTAATAGAAACAATTCTTATGTAAAGAATGAGTTCAAATAGTTCAAAATGTAAAAGCAATTCAAATATACACTAAAAGTGTACCAAAAATTTGAACATATGCACAAAATTGCCCCAAGTTGTTGTTCGTTTTATGCAAATACACATTTAAATTTTTAAAAGTGCACGTTATTGCTATTGCACTTGCTATTTCGAGGAAAACAAATGAGTCCACTAATCAAAATACGTTCAAAGTGTCCAAATAAGAGTAGAATGTACAATCCTATGAAAAACAACTCCAAAATATGGATACAAGCTAGAAAAGCATCAAAATGCGTAAATCTGCACTAAAACCCATAACATTTGCAACAATATACACCATTCAAGTTGGTTACATTGAAGTCAAGCCGATGTGAATTGTTGCTATCTTACGCTAAAATATTTAAAGAGAGCCCAAAAATGCTTTTGCATAAGAAATAAGAAGCCTTTCCTTAGTCGTGAGTTTATAGTAAAATGTTGGTTACGTATAAAACAGCGAGGTTTTGATGTGGGGGCTCTAATGGGACCAGGAACAGAAGCTCCTTTTTAATGAGATAGTTGATCATTCATTTGTCCGCTGGTTTTGAGAAAAGCGGGTTTTTCCGTCCAGCTCCCGTCTCGGCCTGATGACACGGAAGAGTGAGTAAGGGAGAGATGTTAATTTAGGAGCCTCGTGGTTGAGGACACGGAGAAACCGCAAATCATTGATTATACTGAATATTAAAGAGTGTGGAAGACACGGAGAGGACGTGCATGATGTACGGTCTGACGTAAGTCATTTTCACTCGGTCTATTTCACTGTCCTCTAATCCGCCAACTCATCTCAGGCCTGAATTCAATGAGACTCTGAAGAGGGAAAAAATGGAAGGATGAGAATTTGTGCAAAAGGCAAAGATGAGCCAGCCCTGATTCTATTTTTTTTTTTGCATGCCTTGTATAAATAGCTCCTCGCTCTCCTCGCATCTGTGGAGGGAATTATTTCATCTTTATTAATGATATCAAGCGTGAAGAATACAGTACTGGCACTTTGGGCAGAGGTTGAGGAAATATATGACCCATGGCGGAAATGTACACGGGAATCTGGAACAGGGTTCCGGACCCCAAGTACCTTGGAACCTAATATGTCAAACGCTCCTCCTGCCCGGATGACACGAATACTCGGATCAAATCCCGATTTGCATACATGCATGCAGAGCAGCCGTTCAGGCGTCTCAACAGCGCAGCCTTATAACCCTGGCGCTGCATACAATGCATCCACTCACAAGGAGAGACATAATTGAGGCCAAATTTTTACAATAATTAGTGATGAAAACACATGCTGACATGAGCTGAAATATGCAATAAAAAGCCGATAATTGAACTAAAATATTCACAGAAACGGTTCAAATATCCACTAAAATACGAGAGTCTACGAAAATATCATAAATATGCTATAAAATTTGCATCAAATTAGGATTTTATACAAAAATGCTAATCTTTTTCGAAAAAGTTAAATTTTATAAATTATAAAATCCAGTCATCAAAGTTGTAAAAACTCCGGAATTGAACCACATCAACTTTTAGCAATATGCAAAAACGATTAAAATTCAAAGGAAGATATTGACAAAAGATATACATGCGATGTTTTAGTAGAGCACTAACACTTTCAAACAATTTTCCAACAGTATTAAAATATGGATTAAAATTTCAAAAAAATTGTTTAGAAACAGTAAAATATGCACCAAAATTAGGATAACATGTAAATGTAATGTGAAGCTTAAACACCAGATACCTATGCAAAAGTGCAATAAAAAACCTAAATATGCAAATATGCTATCAAAACCTTATAATATGCAAAAAATATGCAGTAATATATGACTCTTTTAACCAGGCCGCCGGTGTGAAGCAGTGAGATCTTCAGTTCAAAAAAAAAATTACGGCCAACCCCCGAAAATAGTATTATGCTTTTCGCATAAGAAGCATTCCATAGACTGTTAAAATTACTTTCTGAAGCCAAAGAGTTAGAAAAAGGAAATGCTTTTGTGAGGCTCAAATTGGTTCTAAATGGTGGATGATTGTAGTTTGTAGTCCGTGCATGCGGAGCTGATCGTTCTAGATTGGTTTTATAATTTAACGGACTCAAAACTGGTCGAATCTATTTGTGTCTCCCTGCCACACGAAATTTCCCTTCTCAATTGATTAAGCCCATCCACATGTAACTTCTTGTGCATGCCATAAGTTACTAAAATAAACTTCTTTTGAGTCTGAGAAGGCGAGGCGAAGTGTGAGTACACGAGCAGATTCAAAACCGACGACTTCTTTTTCTTTCTTGATATCAAACCTCTTCTGTCCTTAGGGTCGAGGATGGAACATAACATGTGGTAAATATAAAATGTAATTCTAAAAATATAGTTTGATATTAGAATCTAAGCGTCGATAGAACTTGAGAGACGCTAGACTATTTCTGGGCACTCTCCACTCCACATCTTGCTACACAAAGATCTTCCTTGTTTTCTTATTTTTTATTGAATGAATGATTCTATTATGAAAGACGTCTTGAAGTTGAGATTTACGTGGGTCTTACTACGTATCCGGCTTGGAACGTTGGAGTACGAATGGTTAATTATTTATTTGGTTTAATTTCTGAGCGGTAGCGTTTGTAAGTATTTATGTCAAAATTCATATAATAACTATCATCATCAAGGTTGGGCATCTATGGCATGTCTTTATTAGTTTGAGACTTTTGAATCGCATTAGAATGTGTTTAAAAAACAAAGTTTTACATACGTCATTTCATATGCCGGAAGTTTGACGACTTTTGTATTCGTTGTACACTTAATCAAGGTTCGTTTCATTGGTTTTCCCACATTTTAAAATCTTTTGTATCAAGAAGAATCTGAAAAACGAATTTAATTGAAATTTTTGAGGCGAGATGTAAGATTTGCTATACATTGAAAATGTACCGTAAAATTTTGATGCTGCTAATGGAATTGTATTTAAACCCTTTTTTGCTATCATTTTTCTAAAACCGTGTGTACCGTACTAACCAATTAAATACAACAGGAATTAAGGTATCTAAATTTTAAGTGAATTTTTATATGCCTTTTGTCTGCAGAAAATCAGAAATCACCAAAACGTTATTGAATTCACTCTAAGTCGATATATTCGCTCAATAGCTTGCGAAAATGTAACGCGGTTTGGTAAGGTTTCTGTTAAAATTGTTCATTGAAAAAATATCGTTTCAATATTCTCTGAAACTTTTGAAACGACCCTCGCTAATCATAACCTGCGCGTAGGATCTTTTAATATACAACTCTGAAACTCTGTCCTTGATATTACGGCACCTCTCAGATTGGCTTCTCCTTTATCCATGCCGAATATTATTTTTGATTCAAAGACACGCGAAAATCTTCCATTCACATTCCCATCTGGAAAGAACTTTCGGTAGATTGGGAATAATGAGCATATTTTTACACGTTGGACCAGGTAAGCAATTTTTAGACCACAGGAGTTCTGAGAAGAGTAAATTGAGGAAAACCCGTGTATTAAAACCTGTGGAAAGTATCATAATGTCGTCATACAACTCCTTGATTTTTTACTTTTTTTTCTATTTGTTTCTTGAATCCGAGCATTGCATGCTGATTGCTGATGAGATGGATCACTCGAACCATTTACTTCTCATGTTTGAGAAAATGATTAAAATTTTTAATAATGTTCCCCGCTCCAAGTAATAAAGAGTTGGGACGGAGGAGCTAGGGAATATAATCTTCTGAGAAAGATTTGGAGATAAATAATTATGCCGAGGAAATAGGGTTCTAACATGGGCTTCAGACTTCAATAATCATAAAAAATTATGCCTTTCTTCATCGGCGTCAGCATCATCATTAACATTCCTCAACACTTTTCGCACACTGGCCTATGACCGGCTTCGTTATTAAAACTTTGCCATTGGCAGTTGGCAGCCTATCCGGCAGGACACGAGAAAAGTAGGGCCAGTGACCAGTATCCCATCCCATCCATCATGTTGACTTGCGCAGGACGTTCGTTTGAATTTCCTGAAGAGAGTTAATTACAAATGAAACGTATAAGCTTTACTGAAATTAAAATTGTGTATTTTTTATAAACAATTAATGCTCTTCTGGAAGCATCTAGGCTTTTATGTTCCAGATTTCCCAGAATAAATAATTAATACTACTGCCTGATCAAGCTCCCTGAATTGTTTCACTAAAATACAGTAAAACAGTTCCTAAGCAAAAAATTTACATTTACAAAAGTTTTGAAAGTGTAAATGCTTGGTATTAAATTCAGTCAACCAAGTTGTAGCAACGTAAAAAATATTTAAAAGATAGTCAATTAAAATCAAGATGCAAAGTAGCTATCCAATTTGGAAACAAAAGGTTACCAGGAACAAAAAATCTGAAAAAACTTATTGAATATAACTTTAAAAAATGTCCAAATATGCAGCTAGCGTGCAAAATCATATTAAAAAACTTCCTTATATGCACCGAAAATTTAAAAAAAACATCAACTATGTTTACTTGAACCCTTGATATTTGCAAAAATATCCAGTATTCGATTATTGGAACCAGGCCGACTTCAATTATAGAGATCACAAGTTAAAAATTTACAGCAAGGCAGAGCCCCCGAAATAGAGGGTTTTGCAAAGAATTTTCCCCTTGTAATTGCAATTAATTGCATAAGACAAACAAACGGACCAGTTCTATTCAACGAATCTGGGCTAAAACTGAGGAATACTTCCCCGCCATTCTTTTATTTGCACGTCCCAAACATTCGTACATTTATATGAATTCCTCCGTATGTACTGCATGAACTACCTTACAATACTTGTAAAGTAATGACATCTAAAACTTTCCGATAGTTGAAAGTTGAGTCTCACTCCATGATTATCTGTGGTACGGGAAAATATTTTATAATACACATTAGTCATTAGTTATTACAAGAACAGAGAGGCCAAAGTCAAAGGGAAACCAAGACATTGTGCAAAACTGGTTCGTTTGGTCTTTGGTCCGCTGATAGTTAGTCTGTGGAATGGAAGCAAACTCATTAAGGTTTCAGTTTCAGATTTATCAATCCATCAATTCAAAGACGGTCGGAGTCGGAAGTGAGGCTCAAGCTGGTGGTGCGGTTAACCAAATCTAATTGAGTTGCCGCTTACTCATTAGTAAGACCAAAAAGTCAACATATTTTTGTGTCGTTGTCATATGACTCCATGACATGAACCGTGAACGAGCCTGATCCAATGTAGTCAAATTAAAAGCATATCACCATCACCCACCGCACTCTTCTATTTGCAGAGTATACATATTCTCATGTAGAATATAGTGCAAAGTGCATGGGAAATGGCAAACTTTTTCCAGCTTAACGCATCTATTTTTAGACAAGGTTCACCTCAGTTATTTTTGGATTTCATGATACCCACGTATGTGGTATGTGATAGGCTTGTAAGCCTTGAAATCAAAAGCACTCTCTTGATATCAAACATGAATTAAATTATTGGGAAAACAAGGATTTCAGTGAGAATCTAATTTTGCCAATTCGCTCTGCACAACGCGTTTGAAATTGATAAAATATAATATGACTTTCTCTAGTAAAAATATATTAACAATGATATACCATAAGGAAATAATATGGAACATCATCAATCATCAACCACCGCATGTGTTTTATGATTCGAAGGTTAAAACACGATAAATGATCAAAGCATAAGTATATACGAATACGAATACGGAATATTCATATGCGAATAAAAAGTAAATATGAATAAGTTCATGGATGTTTTATTGCCTTCATTAGTTGAGTACCTACCTACCAGTCGTTAGCCAAGATTATCTTTGAATCTGGACTGTTGAGAATATTTCTTGAGAATCACATCTCAGCTCCGTCAGCAAATTGTTTACAAGATACAATATAAATTCGAAGACTGTTCGAAGACTCTAAAATACTCGTTTTGCATTTCATCAATGTCGAAATACGGAAGTACGCATCATTTTATTACATATACCGAACAACGTGAGGATGAACATCCAATATTCACATAAAACATGAATTTATTTATTTTTTCTGAATCTTGGAACACTGGGAAAATGTATACAGTATCCACTCTTTGGGAAATTAATTTACCCCATTTTCAAGGTCACGTCTTTGCCCAAATGTGAAAGCCACTGCATACATACATATGACAGTACTGTCAGATCAACAGAAACAATTAACACAATTGTTTGCACCTGCTGAAGTTTGCAATTCCTGTAGATTGCCTATGGCTTCACGCATAAATCGAAAACCGAACCGAAACCTTTTCACATTTCATAGCATTTCTAGCACAGTTAGTAGTATGCTGAAAGAAATGAACCCTAATAAACATACTCGTAAGTAATGAAATGATGTAACATATAATCGATCATTTTAATATTCATTGCCATTAACGGGTTAGAAAATACAGGTTAGTTTCTTAAATAATAGAGTCGAACATGTAGAAAATTGTTCCAACGTACTTTGCTTAAAATTCTCAGCCACGTGTTTCAAAATTGGAGATTACTTAAGTAATTTGCCACCACGGTCGCAAACCATGAGAGCACTATTTGCATCGTATATTAAAGTGACCAGTTATCGGAATACAATATTTAATGTTACATCTTTTATGGCGTATTTCATAAACTGTATCGGGTAGGTGTTGCAAATTGTGAGAGTGAAATGATGTTCCTACAAATGATAGGCTGGTCATCGTTAAGCATTAGTCACATCTGCATCTAAGTTATCCTTAAATCAAACGAGCACCAAAAGGTTCAATTTATAACTCATTATCATTATGTACGTAACGTACTGTGTAGAGGTGCAGTGTATTCACTAAAGCGTTGGGCATTGTACACAGCTTTGTGCCGACAGCTGCTCACTTGGCGGTCATTTGGGGTCACATCAAATAGTGACCTAAATTAATTTCGAATGCCGGATGGTTTCAACCCCAATGCAACATTTAATTCGGGCTTCACTTTATATGAAACCTGTATCATCCTTAGTTAATTAATTAAATAGACGTGAAATCTTGTCAACTGTGAACAGGGAACACGCTTCGTACTTCAAATTAGCCATGTACGACTCGACCGAAACTGCATTGATTGATTGATTGATTTGCTTTTATTTCAGTGTCAGAAATGAGTTACAGCATTAATTAGGTCGCCTAATGACAAACTAAACTGGTTTCCGCTACGGACACTTTGATGGTGATAGACTCTTATTGGAAAGATTTGAATTTTGAATTCGGAAAGAATGATGAGGGGGGGGGGGTGTACAGAATGTGGCGGTTGAAAAATTGTGAAAATTCTAATTAAGTTGAGAATTAATGATTAAATTGATGATTAGTATTGAATTATTTAAATACTCTGCACTCGTAGCTCAACAAGGTAGTCAAAAACACAATTTTTGAAAGTTATAATTGACACTTTTTTTATTGTAGTGCATTAAAATATTATTCAGAGTCAAATTGAATGTATATGATTCCAGTAATTTTAGTTTAAATATATGGATTTTGGCACGATGATCAAGGCTTGGCAGAACTTTGAGCAGCTACCACCAGCTACCACCGAAAACATGGTAACAAAAACGGACTCTGACGACATAATCAAAGTTATAATTCGTGTTTTCTAAATATAACAGAAAGATGCACTCCATCCAGAGAGCCTTTCGTACTTGGGCTTGGGCTGAGTAGTAGGTTTCGTGATTTGTTAATATGAAATGACCGTGCTTGCCTGACGAAGCAATTCAAGATGTGTTTAGTGTTTTGGCTCTTGGAAGTTGGCACTGAGCATTATGAAATACGTAAATATTCATTATGGCTAATTTAGTATTTAATTTGCAGTCATTTGCCTTAATTAAACCAGCTTCATACGTTGAAAATCATGTATGCATGAACGAGATATAAAATATGACACGTCCTCGAATGAAGCGAATGCGAATAATTGAGCTTGCAGAAATGATGCATAAAATATTGCCAAACAGTTAATGGTCAATAGATAATTCCTATTGTGCAGGGAAGTAATTAGAATAAATAAACTTAAGTTAAATAACCTATAAATCAAAAGTTTAATGGCTAATTAGACATAATGGCGTAGAAAATTGGTCTTGAAAATATGCTGATTTTTATAGGTCCTTTCGCCGAAGAAGGTGTTAAGTGACTATATAATTTTATTGTCCTCAATTAATTAGGGATTTGTGTTTACGATTTAAAATGAGCCAGTTGTTTGCCCTTTAAAAATTGGATGTCCGGCTAAACGAGGTATAAAAATTTGAAAGCGTGTCAACCTTCTAAAATATCGTTAAATTGCGAAAGCGTCGTCCTTGAAATACTTAAATTATAGTACTTTAGCTTCTCGTCATAATTGCCTATTTGTGCAATTTAAGCAAATTTCATGCGTCTTGCAATGCAATATAACGCTGAATCCAATTAAAATGGGACTTTTTATGTAAAATCTTCTCAAAGATACAAAATTCATATAAAATATCGTATCGTATCGTAAATATCGTAATTCATAAAATATATATATCGTAATCGAATCTACTACATCCAAAAATCATTCGTATTCGTATTTATTTGGAGTGAATAAGAAATGTATCAGCTTCTTTCGACTCTTAAATTTGTGTGGGGAACCGCCCTCTGTCCTACGGATTGAGAAGTACTTCTGTTTTTTGAAATACTGTATCTTGTTCACATTTGGCCCCACAGTACTTCAATCAAGCCAAACTGCTTATCATATTTATATACATGCTGAATTTTATGGATTTTATTTACAAAATAAGGTAACTCCTCTACATGCATTAACAAAGAACTGGGGCTGAAATGGTATCCCATCCATAAATTTTCTTTTCATCGACATGCCACAATTTCCAGATTTGCAAGTGACTAGAGTGCATGCACTTTACTTATGATTTGATGTGATATGTATGGGTTTCCTTTCTTCTGTTCCTTCTGGAAACCTTGGCGCCACATATTATGAGTGTAGTCAAAAACTAGGGTGAACAAGTTGTCAGAACTTACCATATTCTGTTACCCTGTGGCTTCGGAGATACTGATTCTCAGTATGTGGTAACTTGATTAATGAGACACTTACCACATTTAATACTTAAGTCTTAGCTTAAAAATGCATGCAATGCTACAGAGCAGGTATAAATCCACGCGTTGCCCTGGCGTCTCATCGTTCGAAACGTGCTGAAACCTGAGCCGGGAATTCTGATGATCTGCAGCCTGCAGCTGAGGCACAGACACGACAGGCAGAGGCAGATAATAGAACGCACAACAGAACGTGAGAAGAGAAGGAAGGATACGGACGGACGGGAAGTCAGGCATCAGAGGTGTCAGGTCAGGCAGGATCAAGGTGTTGAGCTACGGACAACAGAAACGTAGTAGCGTCTCTTTCTTGGATTCAGACACAGTTGTCAGAAGGTCAGTGTCAGTAGTAGTGACAAGCTCATTTTCCGTTAGTTGGCATTTAACATTCTTTACGGGTTAACAAATTTAGTGTAACCTACTCCATCTGACTCGGTTAAAGTAAGCAAAGATGCGCCAAGCCCGTTGCAACCTCCCGCCTCCCGCAACCTCCCACTGCAACCTCCCATAGATTTCATAAAATGATTGTTTTATAAAGTTTAGCCTATCAAAATTGTCTAATATGCTCCAGAACAAAGTCAATTAATATAATTCCTAATATCAAAATGTAACTGGCGCGTTTTTCGGCAAACCTAACCTAACTTATCTAACCTATAAGTATTTTGCGACTTTACGATGGGAGTTTATGGGAGGTTGCAGGGGCTGAGATTTACTTTACCGGTAGAGATTTCTTTCCTCTAGGTAAGTTAGGTTTGCCGAAACGCGCGGATAAAATGAAACAGTCCGTGCTCTGTGTGTCTCGTACCGGTAAAGTAATGTTAACCGCAGGGGCTGAGATTTACTTACCGCAACCATCTGACTCTGACATACAACATACAACAAAGACTTTCTTTATTCTTTGTAATTTGTAGTCTGTCGCTGAAGGTTCTTACGAAGTCAAGCCCAAGAACAATGGCGTCGCTCTCGAATTTACCGTACTCTGTGGAATATGCGAAGTCCGGGCGTGCCTCTTGTCGCGGATGCAAGGGGTCCATCGAAAAGGAATCCCTCCGCATTGCGATCATGGTCCAGGTATGACATTATGACATATGATTTGGTCAAGCTTCTTTGTTTGTGGAGTCTAGGGAGTAGGATACTTTTAAACAGATGCCAAGCATAAGGTCAAAGGTTAAGGTTGATTGAAGGTACCAGGGATAAGGTTCAGATGGATGACGCGTGTGTGACTTCTACCGAACTTGGGGCTGAGCTTTGAGCCCATGACATGACACAATGCAATGACCATGACCCATGACACATGATGCGCATCTGATGCATGATGTATGATGTCTGTGGAAACCGGTTTCACGTCGACGTCGAATTAGAATTAGAACAAAACTAGGGCCATGGACCATGATTTCCTCTTGCCTCTTGTGACACCCTCTCAATGTTGAATGTGTTTCTCCATTCATCCATTCTCCAATCAGTAATAAATAATTGTCATGCCCTGTCGCCCAGCCAAGCCAGGAGCAGAACAGAGAGAGGAAGTGTCATTGTCCCTCCTTCCTCCTCCTATACCATGTCACATGTAAATACAAAGAATTGAACAAGAATTGACACCTCTACAACCTCCTACTACGCCTGACCCCAAGACGCATCAAAAAGAGGATTTAATTTTCATGGAAGTGCAAATAGTGAACTCAGTACACAATGCAATGTTCGAGGTTCGAATAATAGCAGATGTTGAGGCATGAGGAACATTTGCTTTTGTCTGAAGAAAGTAAAAGTAGTTAAGTACACCCACCCCGATATCTATCTCTTGGCCCTGGCCCACCAATGTCATGGTCTTGTGTCGTGTACGTGTATACCTATAAGATGAACATGAAGGGTACTTCGCACTTCTGGTTGCTAACTGCGTAAATAATTGCTTCCGTTCAGTAGTCGGAGCAGACGTGTTACTATTGAATTGAAGCGCTGCCGACTGTTCGGCATTTGGTAATTGTAACATTGGTACCTAATAACTTTCTCGAGACTTTGTGTTAATTAACCTCGTCCATAAACTATCTACTTAATCTTGCTCATGTTCTATTAGTCGAGACATCATGATGGACGAGACTCTACCTGGTATCACCCGGAATGCTTCTTTGAGAAAAAAAAATCAGGGCTCACCGTAGGGGACTTCTTTAATTTTGACAACATTCGCTGGAATGACCAGCAGTTTTTGACCAAAAAAATCGGTTAGTGCTTGCATACAAAACGCTACATTTGATATGGTGTATGGTGCTTGATTTGCTTTACGCGTGCTGAACGCTAAATTATATTAAATCATTGCGAACTCTTTGTATTAACTATTTTGTAGGGGGTGGAGGGAACTCGACCAGCGCTAGCGCTGGCGCTGGGTCAACGAAGAAGATGATTGGAGAGTTTTCTTGTGAGTATGCCAAATCGAACAGGTCCACTTGTGCGGGTTGTGATGAGCCTATTGAGAAAGGGATTGTTCGAATTTCCAAACTGGATCACGAATCAGAAAGTGCTTTGCTACTCAGTAGAGCAATTGTAAGTTTATTCTCCTATTTTCCTGTTGCCCATCAAAAATGGAGGTTATTTAAATTGTTGTTAATTCATAATTGTAAATACTTCTATTTTACAGCCACGGTGGTACCACACTCCATGCTTCACTAAGCTTGCACCACAGCTCGACTTTTTCGAAAAGCCTGACAAAATAACAGGCTTTAAGAGTTTGGAAAAGCCGGATCAGCAAGCACTCCTGTTTACATTCAAAAATTCTTTGAACGGGCAAGTTATACATATATTGTTCACTAATTCAGCTGTTTCGAATGTTTTTGTATTCATAACTAATTATTGACAAAACTGTCGACTTTCCGTACAGCGCAGGAACATCTTAGAATTGGAATTGTAGTGTAATAGCGATTGGATAAATGCAGATTTGAGCTAAGCACAATGGAGAATTGAAAACACCTTTCTGTTTTCGGTACTTCGAAGTCTATTCCAGTGTCATATAATATTAATATTAAACATTTTTAATTATAAAGCAATAAACGGAAGCTATCCGAGGATGTTGCCGGACCCTCCAAACCTGCGAAAGCTATCAAGCCGGAACCAGAAACAGTAGACAGAGCAAAGTTGAAGATGCAGATGGAAACCATGTATAAACTTCGGGACAGGTTATCCAAAAGTTTTCATGATGGTACCCTCAAGGTTAAAGAGCTTGCTGAATTTATGAGATTCAACAAGCAAGAGGTTCCAGTACCCTGTGGAGAGCAAGTGGTAAGTCCATCTCGTTTAAAGGATCAGATCAGCTACCTTTGAAAGTACATTAAAAATTGTGCCTTACTTGTTTATAGCTGCTGGACCAAGCTGCTGATATGATGATCTTCGGACGACTGGACCGTTGTTCAGTTTGCAAACACGGACAGTACGTCTATGTGTAAGTGCAGAGTCTATCTGTGGGAAGCATTGAATGATAATAATACAGCTCTTCAAAGGCTATACTTCAATTCATTATTCATACTCTACTCTTGTGCTGATCTGAAACAGGGGTGCAGGAGTTGGCTACCGATGTAACGGCGATATCAGCGAGTTTACAAAGTGTATGCATGTTACCAAAAACCCTCTAAGAAAGAAAATCGGAATTCCTAAGAACATGGTGGACTACATGTACAGTTCTTAATTTTACCTGTGATAATTGTTGTTAAAGGATAAACCTAAACCAGTATTTCTTTGTGTTCCACAGGAATGGCATTAAGTACAAGTTTGATAAGGTCCAAGAGCGTATCATCCCTCCACCTAATCAACCGTCATCTGCTGCTCGAAGTAGTAATTTGTAAGTTGTTCATTGTTCGATTCCATGGATTCACGAAGAAGTTACTTTTGTAGCAACCTTAACTTCTTCTCCTTTGTGCGAATACGGATACATGATTGAATGAATGTGTTCCTAGGTTTCCAAAGCTAAATTTGAAGCCTCTGAATGGTTTTCAATTTGTTCTCTCTGGACATGAGGCCAAGAAGGAGATAACCTTGAAAAACCAGATACTTCAATTTGGAGGCAAAATACAAACCAATGTAACGAAACACACCACAGCAGTTGTGGGGAAAGCAGGTAAATATTTGGGTTCTGCTACAGTTTGTATTTGTAATTGAAACAAGAAATACAAGTGCTTTAACAATAATTATAACATAACTCTTTTCCTTAACTTAAAAGGCGCCAATGGGGACAAGGGACTACAAGACTTAGCAGCTGAGAAAAAAGCAGTGAACTCGGGTACTCCTGTGGTTTCCACTCAATTCGTGGATGGACTGACTGAGATGGCTGATGTTGTTGAATTGATGAAGAAGTCTTTATTGGGAACCCACTACGACCCAGCAGATCTGCAGTCTCGACTTCAGAAGAGTTCAAAATCTGAAAAGAAATCAAGTGAGGATTTGAATATTTAACATAGATTTATTTGGGAATACAATACCCAGGAGTTGTTAAGTACAAACTTCCTGTCACTGCTTTCCCTACATCAAAGTGTTCTCCGATGACTGCAGTAATTTGAGGTATATGCGGCAGACAGATACGGAATATACAAGAATATCCTTCTATTTCATATATATAGTTTTTCTGTTGTGGGTCATTCTAATCTCAAAATATTCTATAGCCGTCGAACGAAGATTTGAAACAAAGGAGAAGAAAGCCATTGTTCAACTGAAAGGTGGATTTGTGGTGGACGATGACTGTGAAGTTGCAAGAGAGACACATGTGTACAAGGTTTGTTTGAGTTTTTTATACAATTAGAATATGATGCGGCTCCATGTGTGTAACAGTGTAATTTTAAAAATACTCTATCCCAATTTTTTCCTTCGTTTCAGAGTACTTCTGGACTGATGTACAGTGTTGTATTGAACAATTCAAATGTGGATACTGGGAAGAACTCTTACTATAAAATGCAGCTTCTTGAACGAGATCAGGGCAAAGGGTGATTTGACCTAATAGTGCTTTTTGATAGTTGATATTCTTAATGTGCAATCTCGTAATATTAATCCCTTTTTCCAACGCTAGGTACTATGTATTTCGTTCATACGGTCGAATTGGAACTATCATTGGAAAAAAGATCACATCTGATTTGATGGACTTGGAGGAGGCTCTGGAAGTGTTTAACAATGCGTTCACTTTGCAAACTGGAAACATTTTTGGACGACCGTTTGTCAAGAAGCCCAATATGTACATGTTGCTTGACGTTCACTATGCTGATGTACGCCTTACATTTACAAATCATAAGAATTTCGAGGTCTATATAATCTATAGTCTAATTCTAATCGATTGTATTAGGAACCTGAAGTTCAATCCGCAGCTATAAAAACGGCGAAGAACTCCAAGTTGCAACTTGCTGTCCAGGAGCTTATCTGTCTTATTTTTGATGTGGAAAAAATGAAGCAGACTATGATGGAATTTGAAGTAAGTTTTCGCTCTTTAATTCTTAAAGAACCCCAAGATCTAACTACCTGCAACTATAGACACCAAGAATACTTGTGATTTCGGTTATCACTAATAACCCTCACTTATGTTCCTTTGCGTAGCTTGACTTGGAAAAGCTTCCATTGGGAAAAATAAGTCGGAAGCAAATCATGGTGGCGTATGGAATTTTGAATGACACATTGAAGATTCTCCAGAAACCTGAAACTGCTGCCTTCGAGCGCCAATTGGTTGATGTTACAAATCGTTTCTTCACTTTGATTCCACACAACTTCGGCTTGTCTCAGCCACCAGTCTTGAAAGAGGAAGCAATGATTAAGGTGACAAATCTAGCAGTACTTATAAGCTTTTAAGTTACACAGTATTTAATAGGAACAGTCGATTTAATTCGGTAGAGATAGCAGCAGCTCGATGTTAATTTATATTTCTACTGTTTCTGTAGGACAAGATCTTGATGTTGGAGAATCTGCTGGAGATCGAGCTTGCATATGAGTTGCTTCGTGAGGGTGACAGTAAAGAGGGCCTGCCTGTTGATACACACTATGCTACCTTGAAGGCCAAGATTGAGCCTTTGGAGAAACAGTCGTCCGAGTTTGAAATAATCCAAAAGTATCTCAAAAATACTCATGCCGAAACTCATAAAGAGTTTGAGTTGGAGATACATGATGTAAGTTCCGCGCTACTTACACGCTGTTTCAATGATTTATCGTTGGACTTCAATAGGCCTCTAAGGCTGGCTAACGTATATCTTTTGTAACGAAACCATGGTTCACATGGGTTGAACACTTATACAATTTCGCTTTGATGATTTCAGGTATTCACAGTTCAGAGAAATGGAGAGTCTACACGATACCAAGAATTTCAAAAGCTGCATAACAAGATGCTTTTGTGGCACGGTTCCCGAACCACAAATTTTGTTGGAATCTTGTCTCAAGTA
The DNA here is from genome assembly GCA_034694905.1 of Ceratophysella granulata. Taxonomy (NCBI): domain Eukaryota; kingdom Metazoa; phylum Arthropoda; class Collembola; order Poduromorpha; family Hypogastruridae; genus Ceratophysella; species Ceratophysella granulata. The sequence goes on along the minus strand of JAQFYU010000153.1, from coordinate 2,121 downwards.
TGTCATACATTCCTTATATCGATGTTAATCTAATTAGCACTGCATTTAAAGTACTAATGCACACTTTGTTCTGTCACTAGGGACTTCGAATTGCTCCTCCCGAAGCTCCTGTCACTGGCTATATGTTTGGAAAAGGAATCTATTTCGCTGATATGGTTTCAAAGTCTGCCAACTATTGTAACACTAAGAACGGTGGAACAGGGCTTCTGCTTCTCTGTGAAGTTGCTCTTGGAGATATGTACGTTTTCTTTCATTTGAAGTAAATCAAAAGTATGCAATTATCTTGGAGTTCTTGTAATATGTTGTAAAAATACACAGGCAAGAATTGACTTCAGAGAAATCAAACCTTTTAAAGGCTCCACGGGGAAAACACAGCGTGAAGGGAATCGGACAGACAACTCCTGATCCGAAAGGGTTTCATCAGCTGGAAAATGGTGTTGTCGTACCATACGGAAAACCTGTTAAAACTGATACGATTAGTAGCCTGCTTTACAATGAGTAAGTTTTCAGATCGCAATTATTCTCCGTATTTCGAGTCATCTTACTGGTTTAACTCAACTCTTTCCTGTTCTGTTGTAAACAGGTACATTGTCTACAATACTGCTCAAGTTAACATTCGCTACTTGGTTCGTGTCAAGTTTTCTGCTCCGAAATCTCGTCGCTAAATTCCTTCGCCGATTTCAACCATTTTACGTCTCCCTTTTTTTTCAAGTTATATTCTTTTCTAATTTTAACATTCTGACTTTCCTTCATAGTTCCTTGTTTCTCACGTCTCCCAACCCCAACTTCAATTCTTCAACTTCACATTTCATCTCATCAGTGAGACATAATAAGGTCCCTGAGAGGTTGACCCTTGAGTGACTCATTTCGGTATGTTACAAATCGTACTGACTGTCCCGTTACTAGCGCTTCTGTTCACTCAGGTCATCAATGGGTTACTTACTATCTCTGAACGTTGAAGTGAAGACGTGTGTTGTGTTTGAAATATTTTTGATGTTCACTTGGATTTCTTTTTCTATGAACAATGATCCAAGCTTTGAGTAGGGTGGTGTGAGAAAAATAAATTGCTGGTCGCCGCTAAAAGGTGTTCTGTCCATGTATTCTAAAATTGAAACCGTAGTTCAATAGCAAAGTGCTGATACAATTTGGATTTTATTTATTTATTTTGTGTTCATCTTCGAGAAATCCGTCCGTAATAATAGTACTCTTACTCTGCTTTTCCCATAGCGCTTTAAAATGTCAGCTCCTATTTATACAATTGCTATTCTACTACAAAATATTGTCTCATTTTAAGATTTTATTTTACTGGTACTGAATACACTCTAATGGCGTACTGAATGTTGACTAGATGGGAACAAATGTTTTTCTGTGTTTGAATTATTATCATAATATTTTATCAAAGTGCACATTCATAAAACTCGGCATAAAGGTACTTGGTGGTGTTGTATCACGCAGCAACATAGCAACTACCAACCACATCCTAATTATCATTATTGATTCACTTTGACGTCGTTCGTATGGTGCATTAAAAAACTGGAAGGTTTCGGTCCGAAGTTACATAAAAAATTCGATCGAATTCAGGATTAGTTAGGATGGTAGGATACACCGCCTGGCCTATGGAGAACAGAGCCAAGCATTTCAGTATAGCAAGCAAGCGTTTCGGAAACGTAACCTCCCTAACCTAATCGAATAATCTCAGTATTTAGTTTAGGTAATATGTGTAATCCTAATCCTGCATTCAACCAGTAATTCTGTCGGGAGTCGCTCTTGGGTCCAATCCACGAATCCGCTCATTGAGGCCGTCATCATTGGTGTATGGAGGTTGTTTTGATGTTATACTGGTTTAATTCCATGAATCCGGTTCAATTGAATTGAAGTTAAATTGATTGAGACAATAAAAACGTAACAGAAGATGTAGTACATAGATTGACAAAGCTTGCTAAATGCTGAAACTCATCCATCCGTTGTTGTTTGTTGTTGGTTGGTATGCAGGACTGGGTCATGGGTTTTTGTGCTACCTGCTACCCTAAGAGTAGCAGGGTAACAAATCGAGCCTAGGTAGCAGGGGTAGCAGGGTAGCAAGGGTAGCAAAGAGCCGTCTATACTGCATATAGCATAACA
>JAQFYU010000152.1:0-31545 GCA_034694905.1 Ceratophysella granulata | reverse complement strand
GGAGACTTATGGTCTCAGGTGATACCTAAATCCCACTCGTGGGTTGTATCATTTCTCTCTTTAATTAATTAATTAATTAATTAATAACAGTGGTATAAAAAAACGGCAAATAAACACAGTAAATTAAAAACAGCGATTTAAAATTGGCAAATTAAAACCCCTAAAAAATAACCGCGATTTACAACTAGCGAATTAAAAACAGGGAACTAAAAACTGCGAACTAAAAGCAGGGAATAAAAAACCGCCAATAAAAAGAACGAATTAAAATTCGCAAAATAAATACCATACACTTAAACCGCTTCCCGCGACTACAACAAATTAAAAAAGTGAATAAAAACAGTCAATTAAAACAAGTGAATTAAGAACTGCGAATTAAGAATCAAGCAAGAAAATAAAAATGTGAATTAAAAACCACAAATTAAAACAGCTAACTGAAAACAACTAAATTAAAAAATTGTGAATTGAAAAGAACGAATTGAAAAGAACGAATTAAAAATAGCAAATTAAGAACCGCGAATTATAATCAGAAAATGAAAACCCATGAATTTATCAGTGAAATACTGAAAACCGCGAAGTAAAACCTCAAATTTAAAACAGCAAATGTACAAATTGTATTCTATTTAATTTAAATTTATTTAATTTAGCTGTGCATGAGTATATAAATAATGGATGATTATATATTTCCAAAGGATATTCCATTGGCCCTTTGCGCACAACTATCTTGCAACAGGACGAACGTGATCCACGACATAGACGATAATCATAATGTGTAGGAGACTGTACAGTTTATTGGTATTTGTGTACGTGTAAGTGGACGAGGAGAGAAAGTGGAAGAAAGTTGTACTCACGCTCAGGTCCAACTCCTGGAATTTGGTCTGTGGCATTTTGAGTAGAAGTGTGAAGCGGAGTTTTTCCGTTCCCCACTCGATCTGCCCATTTGCATTCACTCCGTCTCCGCTTGTTTTCATCATCGTCTCCAAATTGCCTTGTCGGTAACCTCTCACTGTGGTTGTAATTGTTCCCTTCATCTAAACAACAACATCATGGCTACATCCAGCTAGCTAACCTCTCTCGTCGAGTAGTACGCATTCCTGCGAGCTAAAGTAGCTCATGCTTCAACGGTCAGCCGGAACCACTCTGACCTCATGGACATTCCGTATCTATCATTCAGTGTTGCCTTGGGTTCTAGTAATTTTTGAGTAACTCTCTACATTTCCACAAATAATTTCAGTAAAGACCTTAATACAAGGTCAAATACTGGTCACCGAGACTTTTTCGTATTTTTACACCTTTACAACTACAATATGGACTACTGTACATGTATTACGAGGGCGGGATGAAAACTATCGGGCCCAATTTATTATATTTTATTCTTTAATTTTTAATGTTTTAAATTTATTCTATCTTTGATATTAATTAATTTATTTCTTGAATTTTGTTTATGGCAGTGTTTCTCTAAACTGGATTTCATAAATATTGCAACCTTAGAGTACTTTCGGTTGCTCTTTGGAACGGAAAAAATATTGGAACTCTAAATCTTCAGCATCATACTCAGGCCCGATACTTTTCATCCCGCCCTCGTTTGTAGCATTTAAAATCTGTGGCTATTCTTTGTAGACCCTCCGGCGATAAAAAATTCGGTGTTCCCGCTAAAAAATAATTCAATCTTCGGAATAACATTTTAAAGCTAATTAATAAAAACTTGATGCATTAAAACAATTCGTTAATTTTGTCTTGCGTTTGTGCTCTACTTAGAAGACCAAATTCAGTTCAAAGTACAATAGAGCAACCTTAATATCTTGGCCAACCTAAATACTTTAGCATTATTCCTTAAGAACAGCCCTTTGCACTTAAGTATCAATTAATCAGCCTAAACCATTTGAAGCCTATTCATTCAGGATAAGGTTTGATGATTGAAGCTTAACTCTTGACTCACTTGAGCTGGCCATTCATTTTCTACCAAAGATTCGACGTCAATATGAAGAATCTCCTCCTTGTCATTCGTGACGGTCAACACGGAGAAATACTTGTCTTCCTCCGCGTATTCAATTGGGTTTGTGCGTGTGTCGAGCTCCAGGTCCCTGTAACAAACGGAAGAAAGAGCCAAGAGTCAGTGTGAAGATGGAATAGGGAAACAAACAAAGAAAAGACTCCAAACCCCAAAGGAAAGCTGAATGAAGTCAGAAGAGTCAAGAGGAAGGTGGAGTTGGGAAAGTTGCATTTTCTGAAACACACATTTCTTCAGAGAAAACTAATGTTTGAGGTTCACTTTGACTTTCACTTCTCTGGTTTCCAACCAGGACCAGAACACAGACACAGAAACTCGACAATTGCTTCTTTCAAATGGACAATGGGCATTCAACTTTGGACAAATGGAACACCTGATTGTCAGGTCAAAAGTATTCAAGTATTCTACAACCTTGAATTAAATATTCTACCAGATTCTACTGAACAATTGAAAAATTATTAAATTCAAAAGCCGCCCAAAATATAATATATACAAATTTCTTATTTTCTAGAAATACTATTATTTGCGGTAATACGAATGGCGCGAAATATAAATTTTCGTCAATGCTACTTCTTGGTGCATTTGATTTCCGCTAGACACGCCAAGAAATTAGAACATAATGTTAAATATTTCCATTAAGCTAATCATGTAGAAATACGATACAATGTTTGTGTTGCCTTAAACGATCTAAATATTGTACGTTCAAGTCTGACCATATTTTTTATGCAAATAGATAATGGAAGTGGCATATACACGTTTTTTGCGATTTTCAAGGATTTTTGAAAAATGTGGAAACCAGTTGTTCGAATATTGACTGGTTACAAATACAAACAAATTGATATCTGAGTATTTCCCTGCAGAAACAACAGTAGTAAATAGAAACTCTTCAGCCTACAGAATAGGCCTTAACTAGCATGCATTATCACTTATCACACAATTTTTTCTTCATTAAAATAAATCTCATTAATTTAACTACTGCTTTAGCTTCATTCACATCACACCCATAAATGTTTGGTTTTCAATGTAGTGCATTGATACTCCAATAAAAAAATATAGAGCCAGATTACGATTACGATGGACAGCAGCCCGGTGACTTCCAGCTCATCACTGAATTGTCGTAGAATAGCTAAGCAGTCTAACGTGAAGTGTGTGTTCGTTGGAGCAAAAGGAGAAAGGAGGGTTTGAGCCCATTAGAGAAATGCAAACATTTGTCTGATTTTTAAAAGCCAGAGAGGGAGAGACAAAAAAAAACAGGCTGTTCTTTGCCTATACGCAATATTTGATCTTGTTCTCCAATGCTTACTCTTCAATCCGGACTTACGTATATCCGAGGATGCCTGTATTTAAAATAATGTTGAGATGGGATGGACCAACAAGAACTCTTGTGCCCGCTTTTCCAAGTTCTTCTGAAAAGAATTCCAGTTCAGTCATATGGACCATCTCGGCGTGAACCTCTGTCCGTGACCACTTGACGAAGGCATGTTGAACTTCCCAGGCTGGGAAGGGAGTACGGAAGTCCACTCGACCTTTGATCGAATCCGATGTCCTGTCCCAAGTCGTTTCCAGATTGATCTGTAGGCAGGAGAAAGTGGACAGTTGGAGATGCTGGACGGAGCTAATGTACTTTATGGCTACATGAGAAAGCTTTAGGGGACTCAACGAACCTCTCTAAGCTGTGGAACGTGAGACGACCCGCTGAGCGTCAGTTTTTTCTCCGAATTGGACAGGTCAAGACGACTGTCGAACGAGTACGTAAATGGAGTTCGAAGTGTAAGTAAACCAACCCGTCCGTTCAGAACTTTGAGATCAGGATCGTTCTGTAAATGCACAAATTTTCAAATCTTTGGAGTAACATTTCACGAGGCAAATGTAAATTCCTGAATTAGGTTCTACTTGAATCAACAAAATGCAACAAAACTCATAAAAATCCCAGGATTGAAACCGCAATATTCATAACTGAAATCAACAGCATAGAAGCCGCAACGTTAAAAACCGAATCAGGAAACACCGCAACCTGACGTGAAATGCAGAATTGAATTAAAGCTTGTCAATTGAGCGGATTGCTTTTTGAACTTTATTCTATTCGGTATAAAAACTTGTTTTCTACTTCTGTAGCTTTCTTTTATTCTAGATTTTTGGAGTGGATTGCATTTCCATCTGTGCAAAACAATGACCTAGACATAATTCAATTTGGCTCTATGACTGTGTTTAGGTTTCATTTTTTAAATAAATAGGCTTCCATTCTTACGGTTTTATATTTTGGTTTTTAAGATGCGGTATTTGATGGTGTGGTTTTTAAATGGTGTCAACCTAATTAGTCACTGATTTTCTCCAATGCGTGGGGAAAAACTTTGATAACTTTCCTGGAATTTTGGTTCGGAAATTTTTCCAACTTGCCTAATTCTGTATTTCAAATAGCAATTTCCATGACCAAGTAAATGTAGTACCGAGGTTCATTCCCAATTTCAGTATATTTTGTGTCACATATCATCTTCATACGAGTACGACTCGACTAGAAATATTTTACCTTCAACGTGGAACTCAGCTCAGCCCAGTCAGAACTAAAAATAAACTCGTAATGCTTTAATGGAAATTGGATTTGCATCGTTGACGAGCCACGTGCTTTCTCTTCTTCTTCAGAATCTCCGCCATCCTGTAATTTTTTTTAAATATTTACAATATTAAAAAATGTTGCGTGCATGCCTGGACACAACAATCATTTCCCAAAGTTTTTAACGAATTATTTTCTTTTCGTATATGACCCAGCCAATTGCGGTGAAAGCAGCGTTTCCATAATTTTTGCAAAACAATTCAGCCAAAAAATAGTAGGCAAATCTGCTGCAAATTTAGGAGAACCGAAAAGGCCGCCGTTTTATACAGATCTGTAGTGATTGAATTTTTGTACGGAATCCCACCGGTGTGTCTGAATCTTCTTCCTCATCATGCCCATCTTCCTCTTCCTTGTTGTCTGTTTGGACCGATGACCTCTCCGCTCTTTCAAATTCCAGCTTGAGCACCCTAGCCCAGCTGATGGGTGAGTGGAAGTGGAAGAGCTGACTCATTGGGACAATCACAGTTTTAGGCTTGAGCGTTTGAGTTTCTTCTTCCTCTTCTTCAGGGTAGTCCATGTTGTTGAGAAGGTCATTGGTCAGTGCTTCCGCCAGGATATTCTGATCACCGAGACGTATAAATAAGCCGCCCTGCGTTGTCAATTATTTACATCAATAGTTGATTCGGACCAGAGCAAGTGTGAGATTCGCAGGGAAGAAAATCAATTCTGAGACAAAGGGAAAAAAGGTCCAAATGGAGAAATGGGAATGAAAAAGAGTCACTAGTCGTCTGACTAAAGACATTGGGGAAATTAAGGAACTGAAATGTGTTGTTGGCTCTTTTTCTACGTGCTTGGACCTTCACAGACTCGTTTGGTCAAAACAGTTCCACGCAAAAAGATGCTCTTCAAAAGTGTTCATGGTCCAACTTTCGAAGTTTAAGTCAAAAATGAACTCTTGATTTGAATGTACTTTTGGCCTGCATGGATTATTTTGCATGTCTAATTTATAATGATTTAAAAAAAAGTTGAACTTGAATCATTCTATATAATCACATGTTGTGTTGTATCTGTGTTCTATCTGTTACACAACAGCATCTTTACCAGTGACCTATACCTTGGCATCATAGTTCTACACAGTCACCTTTTATAATGATGAGTTGTTGTATATTTATATATTTATAATATATATTTATAATATTTGTATTTGTCGTACAATTTTAAAACACGGTTGCCAGTGAAAGTGACTAATGTCCTTGCAACAGAATCCAAATAGTGGAACAATATATAATATATTTGTACATCAATTACACAAATGTAATGACCATATTCAAATGTGAAGGCAGGTGAAGGCAAATGAAATATAAAAATGCATTGAGTGAAATATATTTGGCAAATTCACTTCAATAAACAGCCATTCACTGATTCAGAGGTCAGCTAGTGAGCAATACTTTGATGTAAAACTTATTATTTTGAAAAAGGCGTTGATATATCTAAATGTATCACTTCTTTGCAATGAAAATCTAATACGTTCAATAGGCACTATAAAAATCTGTGTGTTTTGTCAAAGAGCAAAGCACGGATTTGCCTAGCATTCATTTTGATTCCTGGTATGGAACTTTCGCTTGGAAACTCTGTTGTCGTGCTACTTTTCCTGGACGTATTTACTGTGACTAACCTCTTGCCAGTCGGATCGGGATCTCCACCTCGTCTGAAGTCCCAGGTTGTACAAGTCACTCTCGGGCACGACGGCGGGAGTGAGATTGATTTCTAGCTCGAATAATCCCGGATACGGCGTTGTGATTGTGATTTTCTCATTGAATCGAAATAAGTCCTGTACATGGGAGAGAAGAGATGAGTTAAACTCCGCTTTCTCCTTGACTGCAGTCCATATCAGTCCAGTGAGGCTCATTGCTCTTCCGCATGGAAGAGGCACGGGCTTTGGCCAGCTTAGAACTCAACAAAAAGGACTTTGGGACTAGTTAGTGAGTTGGACCATTTTGGGCTCAGGGATTAGGACAGAGTGCGGCCAAGGTCCATTCTCATCACGGCGAAATTCAATTCGACTAACGTTGCTTTTATCGGTCGTATGTCACAGAATCAAAATTGTTAAAAGCTTGTGATCGAAACATTAGTTGACTGATGCAACGTATATTTTAAAATTTGAAAGATTTATTAGTGTCTAGCAATATTTTGAATAAATTCATGTGATATTTGGTTACGGTCTGTCGGGAAGTTAATATAGGTGGAGCTAATATGGACTATTGGTTAGTTTGCATACTAACTACTAATGTCGAAATTAAATTTTAAAGAACGTTATAGGTTACGCATGTTAACATTCATATCCAATATTTGAAATTAATCGTTTCTTACGCAGAATTTGACCCATTTTCTAATGGTGTCATTTAAATCCAATCCGTTACACTGAAGCACAGTTAGCCTAGAAATAAGGAACGAATTAACTGTGTCTCGAACTTTAAATCCAGATTAATTGTACTTCAGTGTAACGGATATCATTTTAAATGACAACATTACAAATAGCGTCAAATTCTGCGTAAGAAACTGTTAATTTCAAATGGTTGATATGAATGTTAACATGCGTAACTTAACGTTCTTTAAAGGTTAATTTCCATATTAGCCGGCTGGTATGCAAACTAACCAATTGTCCATATTGGCTCTAACATAATATAACACAGTGGTGCAATTAAATATCATTAAATATTAGTGGTGCTTTTATTATTTTTTCTCAATTCGAAAACATTAAATCGTGTTTGAGTTGAAGATCGAAATGAGCGGCACTGAATGTCAGGTGAAAGTCCTTCATCGAAATTAATGGATTTTATGCAGAATGACTTTCGAGTTTGGTATCATAAATGAGAAAGTCCTACTTACCAGAAGATGTAGTTCAAAGGAAACATTGATAGGACCTTCACGTAGAAGAAGGGAGAGGCCAAGATTGAATTTGGCCTCTCGTTCCGCAAAAGTGAACGTACTCCTTATCGTGGGATACACAATAGTGTCAATCTCCAGCTGGGCATTAATTATTTTCACTGCTGTGTCAGCTTCTTCCGTTTCGGACTTTCCTCCTTCCAGCTTGTAGCCCACCTGCACAAAATACAGTCACATTTCAATCTTCAATATGAGAATTGTTCCGCAGGAATCGAAATAAGAGTGATATTTTGTCTTCATACTATTAAAACTAATGTTTAATGTGTCAAATGTCAACTTTTTCTTTGATTTACATATAATCAAGCGCGGAAACGCTTACACTAACAATCACTTTCGGAAATACTTGAAATATTACATTAAAATCTTGAAAATATTTCTCTGGTTCAGAAATCAATAATAATATTTCAAAACATACAGTGATTTTCAATTTAAAGAACATTTCGAATTTCGAACAGGATGAGTCCGTGGAACGTTTAACCTTGAAAACAAATAACATCAGTCCAATCACTTTGCCTTCACTTTTAATACAGACGACGTAGCGCGATATCAAACAGTATTTAGGTATATCTAAATAGAAAATCATAGTTAGTCAATTGTAATCTTAAAAATTGCTATAAATAAATCTATCCGTCCGAATAACAGCCTCCTCTGTGCTAAACCGGTCCTCGGTATCCGGTTAAAGTGGCGAAATCGACACTGGCGAAATAAAATTATTTCGCCACTAATGTGAACCCTAAGCTTTGTCTATGTACATTTCGCCACTGTTGTAAACCAAGAGTTTAGTCTGTCTATTTTGCTACTTCTGTAAACCTCAAGTTTAGTCTGTATCCCTTTCGCCAGTCTCGTAAGTCTGAGAAATGTGAAAATATTTTATGAGATTAGTTACTGGATATAAAAAATCTTACTCAGGTTTAAAAGATTAGATAAAAATAAATATAAGTGAAGGTAGTAAAATTGAACGAGGGCATTGGACGGCCTTCACTTCTATTCTTGTATTCAGTGTAGAACTACACACATTGACTTAGCTGCATTTTATAAGTGAATACAAATACATTTGTAAAATGGCTTTGCAATATACGAAGTATATAAGCCAATTCAAGTCAAAGGTCACATTCAAGCTTTCCAGCGGAGGGTATACCTATTCAAGAAGAAAGGCATACTACGGGACGGAATACTACTTGTGCGACAAACGTCACATGTGACATAAACTTCGTTATCCATGTGCATTGAAAACTCGTTATCCAATACTTCGGCTCCTGGAGGATACCCTGCCTAGGCTCCAAAAAAAAATACAGGGATATAGACAGACGCCTGAAGAAGATTTGCTTGGCCTACCGAGCTAGATCAACGAAACGGGCGTTCATGATGTGGATCACTCGTATATCCTATAAGAAGGCAAAAAATAAGGCCAGGGCGAGCCCTACACCACATAGCTATGCTGCCTCCTATCAGGATCTTGGGTTTTGAAGGTAGAGTAGAGATTATCGTCTGCTCACAATCCTTATACATTCCAATTTTCTCGCATATAAACTCTGATGGTTAGATGCATTTGTAAAATACATAACCTCAATTTTTTCGCCCCTTCTGATCAATAAATATTTTCTGCATTCAAAAATATATTTCGCCACTGGTGAAAAAAAAAATTTTTTTTCCTGCATTCTAAAATAAATTTCGCCACTAAAGAAATTTATTTTATTTTTCATGAATCCAAAATTAAATTTCGCCACTAATGAAAATAGAAAAAAAATTCTTGCTTTTTAGAAATATTTTCGCCACCTTCGTAATTTTCCATTTTTCGCTCCTTTTTTTTGTACTTTTTTTCCATTTCGCCAGTGTCGAGCCACTTTAACAGGGAATCGCTAAAACACTATTATGGTAAGTACACCGAGATCATTGAGTGAATGTGGTATGTACGCATAAGGGATCTTTGAAGAAATAAAGAGCACAATACTATGTACTCACAAAATGATTATGCAACCCTATATTCAGGCTTCCACAAATAAAAAATTTACAATTCGTGCACTCACAAAATTGAAAGATGATCACCGGGTCCACATTACCTATGTGTGTAACACCTGCATTTAGGTAACTCTTTATAGATTTCAGATTTTAGAAATGATATTTCGGCGCAGAAGATATTTTTTTAAATACGCAAGGGATGTGTGCAAAAAATGTGAAGCATCGACGTCATATAGATCGGAAAATAAGATATAAAAAAAACTTTAACACAAATCCAGAGAATCAAACAATTTTGGAGAACCGGAAACAACCGTTAAACAATTGCAAGGCACTATAGGTAACTTAAAATAGTGTTGTTCTTATTATCTACTTAACGTAAGGTGACACATGAAATGAACAATTAGCTCGTTAGCCTTGACATCCGTTATCAGTTCCATCTAATGTTGAACTCTGATGTGCAAATTCGGAAGACGCCTCATCATCATATTCCTTTTTTGCTGGGGATCGGAAATTTAGGCCGTAGATGCATGCCTGTTTGTACTGTGTACCGTACCAGACACCTACGGGCCAATAGATTCTCCTACTTAGAAAAGTATTGTGTAAGCACATTGCAATTCTGAACCAGTCCAGATACAATATAAATTGATAGACTGTACATTTCGAGTACTAGGGCAAGAGTACAGGGTGGAGACAAGCTTGTCAATTTTTTTATATAGTGTCAGGGCACAATACTAGAACTTATGCATTCTGATTTGGAGTGAACATCGAAAATACATTCCCAGAAAATTGAATCTTGAGAATTGACCATCTCAACTACTGTTCGAAAACACCTTCTCACTAAACTCGACTCTATAATTCCTTGACCATCAACAATGCTCACCTGACGAACCAATGAAATACGTCTGCATAATGCATAAAAAATTCATTTGAACATACCAAGCATCTTTTCAAATATTCAATATTTGAATATTTTTTGGATTTCCAAATATGCACTTGGACCTGATACGCTTCCTTGCTGTTAACAAGTAGGTAGTTGTGTATTTACAAATTCACTCTATCGCGCTTAGCCAGGTGTACAATTCTGATGCAAAAACTTCGGGCAATTACAGCAAATAACGGTTAAACATAACATAATTCTTAAATAAGACTTGGTGGCCAACAACTGGTAAAAAGTTTGGTTGTAGGATATAGATAGATATACTAATCAGAATAGAACAAACTAGCCCTGGGCGACAAAGAATGTTTATGAGTTAGATTTTTGCACCAACCTAACGTGTCTATTTGAAATACATTATTTAGTTCGATCAAAATTTGAGATAGAGCTGGGAAAAACTTGCCTATTAGGCTGAAGTTATGTTGTTCAGTATATATATGCTTTTTAGTAGTTGATTATTGAAAGAAAAACAAAAATACCCATTAAATTAAACTTATGGTTTGCAAGTATTCCGGGAACAAAGTTGTAAAGGAGCGAATCCCGTGATCATCCGACACTAATTTTCCGGACGAGTCCTTTAGGCTAGAGTTTTCGTGGAATCAGCGAATTCGGATGACTGAATACTACAGTCGAAATCGCAAGTACCTACATATCTCCTTCATGGTACAAGAAAGAAATGCACAAACATAAGTTGCACCCTATTAATTGCTTTTCTCTGCTGTTGACGCGTCCGTGGGATAATGTTCGACACTTTCTTTCTTCATCACTGTACCCATGACTAAATACACTTGAGTGTCTCAGGCCAATCCATTGACACTACCAAATAGTTTACTTATCGACATTCCTCGTTGACTGACACTTGGAAGGCAAATACCATTTTCCAGACGTTAGGAATTATTTCCGATTGAGACACTTCAAATGGAGAATCGCGAACAGTGCTTACTCTGCCCATTCCGGACGACTAATTCGCCTTCGCAATGGATTTCTGGAATAGATTTGTCTACGCTTTCTATGGCACATATCATATCATTCCAGGTTGCGGCGCTCAAATTACTCGAGTACGTAGGAGACGATGGTCTTCCGGTCTGCGATTATTGTGATGTTATTGTAAATCGATTGAATATCAATAACGGTGTGCCCAATTACTCTGAAAATCGGCACCAACTGGAGCCATTTCATAAGCGCATCATGGAGAAGATCATTGAACACCCGGAGTTCAGGTAAGGAAAATTTATGTGGATTTTCACCTCGGATATCAGGATGGAAAAGAATTACATCCTAGTGCAGTCTCAAAATCAAAAGCGCATCGTCGCATTCATTATGTGACAATTGGGTGAAGACAATTCGCCGGGAAACAATTGGGCGGATACGAAAAGCTGTGTCAACTAAAGTAGAGTTAAGTCAGGTTAGATATACTCATGTTTTGTCCAGATTTTGAAATTTCTGTTTTTGTAACCGTAATTTTACAAAATTCTGTGTTCAGCATCTTTAAAAATCCGCCCAATTGTCGCCCTATGGTCGCGGTTACGGTTACGGTATTAATATCCAGTATAAAATAGGAGATATCGTCAGAGATCCAGAGGCAGGGTGACTCCACCGCTACCACCAGTACACGGAGAGGAACAAATGAACCTTGATTCAGGTAGGAATTGGCTTCCCAAAAAATTAATACTACTATATTGATGCATAGTTGTTAAATACAAAGAATGTTGAATGGAATTTATCTAGCATCGGTGGAAATTCAACGCAGCTTGAATGCTACTGGCGGTGCAGCTGGAAGCAGCGGTCTTCAATATTCGGTCCCACAGTGGACTTCAGCTGACTCGGGTAAGTGAAACATTAAGTTACTTCTACTAGGAAATCTGGTACAATTCTACTTCGAAAACTAGAAATCCAAATTCGAAAGTTCAATCTTTAGCAATAATTTCTATTGTTCAATATTTGATTGCGTTCATTTCATAAGTTTTTGCTCATATAAAAATCACTGAGATCAGTCAAATCGGCTTCAGCCTAGACATCAAAATGGCAGGCATCAAAACCGTTAAAATCCGGTTCTTGTCAAAACAAAAGACAAAACAAAAGACAAAACAAAAGACAAAACAAAAGGTAAAACGGCGTATATCAAAACCGAAACGCCTCTAAAGAAGTTTTCCATGTTTTGCATGTCAAAGAAAATTGCATAAGACCTGATTCCATGCGACACAAAAATTGTTTATTGACATTTTTCAAATTATTAGCACATTATTATCATTTATCGCAAATAGCGTGAATAATGTCGTGGATGAAACTAAATCATTATCATTAGGTACCTGCGTTGTGCGTCGATTACCATTCCTCATTTAAGTTTCATTTCATTCGCTTCGGTATTCAATCACGAAAGTTCAGTCACAGTCACATTTAGAACACATGTAGCAGTGTTCGGGATATGATTTTCACTTGCTTTCCATTGTCTACGTGTCCGGCATCCTAGTGTACAATGAACGGCTTTTGGAACCTGCTCAGTATCCCCAGGGCCCAAGTTTCTACGACATACAAAACTTGGGAAACTATTTTGAGGCGTTTCAGGTTTGACATAAGCCGTTTTGATACCTGGTCACCGTTAAATCAGTATACGCTGATCAATCAATCTCTAATAAAGAACTCTGTAACGTTTAGTTAACGGCGTTGTGGGAAACCAACAACTAAATGGAGCACAACCGGTTGTGATATTCATAACCAGTTCAACAATGAATTCACCACACTGGAAGCTCCGCCATCAATGCGAGCATTGTTTAATCTTTTTCCAATTTAAAGTCACCCTAATCCGCCATCTGAAGCAGGACCACCAAAATGTGGGGTCAACGACTTGTACAAGCTGCGGTTTTGAGTGCTTGGATAATGCTAGCATCTTGGCCTCCAGAGCCCATTTTTGCATTCCGCTTTCCGAGCAAGCACAAGTTGTACAAATCAAACCGTTCCGTTGTGAACATTGTGGTAAGTCAATTTTACACGCACATACAATTCTGTGTCGGAATGTTCCACTACTTTGGCGATTAAATTCCATCACAGTGGGAATTAATGGGACTTGATCGTATTGTGATTTAATGAGATTGTGGTTTAATGTGGTTTAAATGATTTAATCTGGAAAATCTCACTTTGGAGATTAAATCTCATCACAGTGGGATTTAATGAGATTCATTCGTATCGTGATTTAATGAGATTTAATCGTATTGTGATTTAAAGTGATTTGGCGATGAAATCTCATCACAGTGGGATTTAATGGGATTTTATCGTATCGTGATTTAATGGGACTTATTCGTATTGTGATTTATTGAGATGTGATTAAAATGAATTTAATATGGAAAATCTTACTTTGGCGATTAAATCTCATCATAGTGGGATTTAATGGGATTTAATCGTATTGTGATTTAATGAGATTGAGAATTAATTCGATTAAAATTAATTTAATAAAAAATATTGTTTTAATAAAAGGAATTTAAAATAGAAAATCACGCTTCTAATTTAAATCTCATCACATCGCAGTGGGATTTAATTGGATTTGATAATAGCATCGGTTTTCTAACTAGTTTACCCCACTTCTATTACAGGCCATCACACCATTTTACCATTAAATCCCATTAGATCCCGGGTATTACTCTGATACAATTTATGCAATAGCTTTTTAAAAAAGTATTACAACGTGCCTTGGGGCCTGCGCCCAGAGCCCATGGACCGAACTGTAACTGAAATATTAAACTCGCGATAAGTCGCGTCAGATAAGTATGAAAGTCGAAATTGAAAGTTGAAATTGATTATAAAATATTTTGATTCAGTATAAATTGTTTCTGAGTGGTGAGAATTTTAGCAATTACAGGAACCCATTGATGCGATATTATTTTGGAACTGACCTTGATGAACTGAATTTGATAAATTTTTACATTTATTTTGTCAAGGAGACTTGTTCAAACGGCAACAGAATTTTTCGGTCCACTTGGGAAAGCATGACAAGGCGTTGGTTGAAACGCCTGGAAATTGCAACTTCTGTTTCACTATATTCCCTACACAGAAGAAGCTCCAGCAGCACTTGACTTCGCATGGAGTGGGGGTGGAAAGCGATCTGAAGATCTGTCCCAAATGTGGAATGGAATTTAAGGACGAACGAGAAATGCTGGTTCATCACGCTATTGTAAGTTTGAGAGCTCAAAGAGCTACTTTTGTTCAAATTATTAATATATCGGAAAACTAGAACTGAAACTGTTTTTTCATGATTACACAAGTTGAGCGAAACACTGTTACACGTAAAACGTTGGTTTTGATAGAAAACATTTATTGAATTGTACGCAGATCCATCTTCCTAACGGGTGTTCGATTTGCAAGAGACGTTTCGGATTGTTGTCTTCACTCCGAAGACATATCACAATTATGCACACAAATAGACCTACTAGAGGCCAACAATAAAATCGGGGCTGAGGATTCGCGAACAGTGAAAGGTAAGCGTAAGGCCTGACTCGGTGCTAAATTGAAAATTATTTGCCATTTTATATATTTCGATATGCCAATATGAATTTTTCCAATGTGAGCTGGAACCCTCAATTTACGAATATTACGGAAGTTGCAGTAGGTAGAGTTTAATTTGTGTACTCTTACACCGCAATAGATTACTCTTTATTAGGAGATATTTATTGTTTGATTTGATGATTTCTATAATTAAAATATATTTTTACAGATAACCCACTACGTTTGTACACACCTAATTCACGGATGGAGAATATGTTGGCTTGTCCAACATACACACTAGTATTATTCGTGAACTTTAATTTCATTGTTCTACCAACTAATATATTATTTCTTGTTGCTTCATTTTGTGTTTCAAATTCGACTTTAAATTCTTATTCCTGAAACGTTTCGCTGGATGTTTTTCTTAACTTTCAGCTTCCAATTTAATTGCTGAACCTTAATATGTTAATTGATAGCCATACATTATTTAGCTATTTAATGGCAACCCTTTTATCAAAGGTGTGATAAACAGTGTTGTTCTTGAATATAAGAAGCATATTGGTTTTTAGTTAAACCATGAGTTCACTTTATTTTCCGTTTACTGTACTCTTGTTGTATTTACTGTTTCAATTTGTTTTTGATTTTATGGAAGTTGGTGAAGTAGAGTTGTTTTAAGTAATATTTAGGTTCTTAATTTCCTGTATTTAATTGTATTTTAATTAAATTACCCAAATGTACTTAAAGATAAATATATTCATTTTGTTGTTGGTTGATACTTTTTCGTTTATCAGTAAATTGAAAATTGGGGAGAAATGTGTTGTACTGTACTCGTATTAGTTTTAAGTTCAAAACTCGAAACAGTCACAATTCAAATATTCAATTCATTCGATCAATCCCTGAGCATACCAGAATGATCGAAAATTAGCATAGCCTTCGATTTGGAGTTCGATTTCAGTTATTATTCCAAATACGGGACAGGTCATACACTTCATTCATAAATATTAAATAACGTGGAACATAAATAGAAGACACATGACAAGGGTCGCATGTCGTGCAGATAAACTATTTTATTTCTTTTTACCCGTCCAGACACGGATTCCTAGTCCGTAAGCCAAAATAATTCACATAAACAAAGATTCAGGTTCAAATTACACGTAAAGCCATGTTAACGACCGACAGAGCATCCTGAGAGCAGTTCTTGCATCACATAAAAACATAAAAGCTCGTCATCGCTAACAAAAGTTCATAATTTGACACCACAGTCATACTTTATGCTCCCAGTCATCAGAACTCGCACCACAAAATAGTCTGCCGATTTCAGTTCTCACAGTGATTAGAAAACGATGATGTCCACAAGTTTTAGTTTCCTGGCTAATAGAATTATTGCCGTTTCGCAATATTCAGCTCTTAAACCTAAAGCAAATCTTTCATTATGAGAAGGCTTGAAATTGAAGTTCATTCAGAAGGGAAGCCTAATGTTTATGTCACTTGAGACTTTGTACTCAGCTTTTAGTGTTAGAGCCTGGGCAATGAATTCAACATTGTACTAAAAGAAAGCCAAGTGTGGTAATAGGTTCCCATTAACAGGAGAAAGCTTTACATTTATGGGTCAATAAATGAGTGAACTCTGGGGATTACGGAAACAGCTACTTTATGAATCCTGAGATTTAGTACCCTCAAACTACACAAATCGTATTGGATTCTTTAATGTCCTAAACTATGTCTGTTACCCACAGACCACACGTGATCTCCAGTTTCAAATTAAATGAAAAACTGGGCTTTGTATTTTTCTGTACCGGACTGAAATTTAAAGAATTTCCGGATCGTCGAGAATTAAGTTCATACGAAACATGCCACATAATTTCGGCATTATCTTGTCTAGGCCAGCAGAATTCGATTCAGGCAAAAAAGGCAAATCGAAAAGCGCGACACCAAAAACCGGCTTGAATTCATGTAAAAAAATCTACAATAAGTTTCTGTAGTTGTGAGCTGTGAGTAGCTTTAGATTAGTTTAGATTATGTTAGGGTTAGTCGAGACTAAAGCCTTTTTCGTGAGGCGCATTTTGTCTGGAACCAGCAGAATCACCGGAGCTCAACAGGGTTGACAAAACACCCGTATTTATTGTATTTCAATTCGATAGTTTAATTTTCCCTAATCCCGCTCGCAAATCTGAAACATGATTCAAGGCTCCCGTCAGTCCATTGATCAAAACCAGACTCCAGAGCTAAACCAACGCCCATAACCAATCCAATGACCTCGCATGAGATTACAATAATGTACTCTCCATCCAAAAAAAGGAGAGCCCTCGTTGTCGGTTGAGAAATGGGATAGCGTTACCTCCATAGTGCCGTAAAAGTCGCATGATAAAACGCGCATGTGCAAAAGTATGCTACAGAGCAGGCCCGAGTTTTATCATGACCCTTTACGACACTGTGCAGGTGACGCTTTCCCATTTCTCAACCGACAACGAGGGCTCTACTTTTTTTGGATGGAGAGTACGTTCGACTTGGCAAATCAATTTTAGTGCTTCGCGCCCAAAAATGTAACGCACAAAAATGGCGCCAAAGCAGTAAACAAGATTTCGGTCCCTCTAATCTACTATATGTGTGTACTTTTGAATGGTCAGGAGGAAGATGGTAATCGTTGTTAAGGCCATCATCGGGCCCACTGCAGACTGCTAGTTGCTCCAGAAAGACTTAAATACTGAAAGTCCTGAATATTATATTTTTGGTTCATACCTGGTCATCATTGACCCAGACGGAGAACTGGCTGTAGTATGTCTCCTCCTCGTCGAAGGAATGCTTGAAAATGAGGCCGATTTGCTTGAACTCAGGAAGTGGCGTGGAAGCATCAAATCGGATGTCAAAGTTGTCCTGGGATTCAATCACCCACTCCGACTTGGCCGAAACCCCTTCCTCGTTAATAAGGAACTTAAGCTCGGCCTGCAGAAGAAGACGGAATATCATTTTCGGACCATAAATTCTGATTAGGAGCTCTATGATGTATTAGAGCCAAGTTGAGCACCCGGACCTCCTGCCACACAGAGCATGGAACCCAAGACCCGAAGCCTCGTCTCATCTTACGCTTTACGTACCTGAGCAGTATCGATCTTGAGGAGCGTGTTAATATTCTTCAGAGGTTTCCACGGACTATTGAAAGTGTAGTAGACATGGAAGTCTTCCCAAGTTCCGCTCCACTCGTAGCCCGTCTCCAGACCCACCACGACTTGGGGCCAGCCTAATTGGCATGCTAATCGGGAACTGTCCCCAATTGCGTAGCTTAAACTCCCAAATATTTTGTCATACTTAGGGTGAGAGGTTATTATGTCAAAACCAAGGGCTCCGTCTTCTTCAAACCGCGGTGTACCTGAGCAAGGTTCAAACCAAGAGAAGGAATCAGACCACCAATGCTGAGACAATATCCGGAGCTTCGTTTCCAGCTGGAAGCAAAGTTTGGGTTCTGGAGAGAAAATTCTTCAAGTCATTTGCACCTGGCGGCGGAAACTCATTCGTCTGGCCTATATTCTAATTCCAGAATTACGTCATGGTCTTTGAGCTACTTTTGAGACATAGTAGGAACATATTATTATAGCTTTGAATGTAATTTCAAAAAGTGAAGTAATTAATTTGATTTTACATCCTGATATTTGTCACCAGTTTATGATCTGAGCACCGAAGCTAAGGTTTATTCTACAGAAACATAATTTTTTGGGAGATCGGAAAATTTTTAATTTAAGAATTCCAATGATTCGCACATGTCTCAATCTCAAGATCCAAGTTCTATGATGCATAAATTTGTATATTTGTATATTTTGGTGCATCTCGTTTGAAGCGTTTAACATATTTTTGCAACTTTACCGCGTATTTTGGAACTTTTGAAGGCCATGTTCTTGATTTTACTAACTTTCAATTCAAAAAAAATTGCAGATTTTTTTACTTGGCAAAATTTTGTTACTAAATTTCAGAAATGTTTGTCGCTAGATTCCAGTTCAAATGTTTCAACATTTTTGAGTGTTCTAACAACTTTGAGGACCGAATGGTAAATATCTAGTATAATTTTTCCGAAAAGTGTATTTTCATAAAACCTGGCTTTTGCTGCGCATACAATATAGACATTTGGATCGGTTTTAGTCCAAATTGAGCACATTCTGCGTCCCTAACTTCTGTTGATATTTAGCTAGAATCTCCCGTAGTTCAAGTGTCGAATTCAACATTTGTCCTTGAACGATGCTTTATTTGACCATTACACCATATCGACCTTATGTCTTGGATAATTTTCAATTCAAATCTCAATTCTTAGTTCATAAATGCCATTAATCCTTATCAGCTTAAGTCTCAATCGCCAAATCGATTTGCTCACTCACTATTTGTTCAACAGAGAAGAGATTCAGAAAAAAACCAAACTTTCACTCACCTGTGACTGTTATTGAATACTGAAAATTGTCCGTGTAGACTCCAATAGATCCTAGCGTATCCGAGTCCTCCTGCTGTCCAATCACAGTTTGGAAATCAAAGTTTTGATAGTTTGGAAAGGGTGTCTTGACCTGGAAGTGGGCACGGGTTGACCAGATCTCTGCTAAACCGCTCGGAAGGTTCCAATGGCTCCGCACGCTAAACTCCTTCCCTTGAGGAATCTAAGTTAATGAATCACCGTGATTATATGTACAACGGATGATGGATATTAATAAAAAAAAAGTTAATTAGTAACCCTTCGACTCCTTAATTTCTGAATACGTCTCTAGGTATTATTTATGAATTTGAGCAAAGAACAAGAAACATTTTGGAGAAGTCCAGCAGATTTGGTCCATTTGGCTCTCAGTACCACCTTAATCCTCAGCACATCGTAGTAGATAGAATAATTGTATTGACCCAATTAAAAATACACCGTCTTGCGGCTGGGAATGGTTTAATGTGACCATAAAATCGAAACTCGGAGACGGAAAGAAATGTAGTACATTGTACTTTCCCCTTCTGTTCCGATAAGACCCTCATCCTCGTCCTTCTCAAGACAGACGTATGTGTTACAATCAAGGTTTATTGCATTTGAGACTGAGTACCTCAAGTGGTCCTACACCAATTCCACTCCCGCCTCATTTCTTCTCCAATGATTTCTGATTTCTGATGTAGACAACTATCGCTATACTGTTCAGCACAAATCTTCAGCATGGCCTCCAATTATTTGATTGGCTCATTAAACTAATTATATTTGCATTTTTAATAAATTTCGGCTTTCCTCATTTGAGGAGAAATCAAGGGTTTCTCAGCCTTTTTTTTAAAGAACCAACAACGGTGTTCTTGTTCTATGTAGAGCTTTGCAGAGCTACAAATCAACCATTAAAAGTGACATTTCGTCTTTACCAGCAGACAAATCGGCATGTGCTACGAGCACTAGGTCACGAGATATTTTGGGGAAAATGCTGAAGCAAGAAAAAACAGCAACACAAATCAAAATATCCTATATATATATATATGTTAATTTAGGGTTGGCTAATTTAGGTTGGCTTATACCCTGAGGTGGTGTTCACAAAAAATTACACCCAATAGAACTACATTTGCATAATTAGGTCTCGAATACTGGAAAGAATTTGCGGCCTACTAATGTATTTTGAGGTCAACTCAATTTTGGCCAATTTAGCGAGAATCGTATTTGTTTCCGGTATATCAAACCCAAATTCAGATAAACATATTTGAAAATACATATAAAGCAATAGAATTGACAATAATGTAAACAAAATATTTCTGAAGAGCCTGAAGGAATTGAGAGTGAACGAAAGACGGACTAGTAGTTGGTAAGACCAGATGGAGAAGGTAAAAATGGTCTGGTTTCTTCATAGTTGGGCCAAAAAGAGTCAGCCCATGAGAATCAAAATGTTCCAAGTGGGACCAATAACTCAGGGGGCAATATGAAGTAAACTTGAGCCCAATTCATTGTGAGGCGCTTCTTCCATGAGCCAAGGCATAAGTAGGCAAAAGTTTACATCATCTCGCATCTTACCAGAACCCCCCCCCCTCGCGTCCGTCTCCCCTCCCGAAGTAGAAAGGAAGTAAAGTCATCATAATATGGAGGCGTAATACCTGAATGTCGATGTCGGTTTTAAGATGCAAAGGCCCCTCCTTCGTGTGCTGCATGCTGATTTGGACCACTTCCCAGCCCTCCACGCTCGAACTCAGGTTGGATTTGAGTGTGAAGGTGTAGGCTGGTTCCGAAGATCCTTGTCGAATGGATCTGAACGTATTGAAGGAAATTTCGTTGATTACAAATATCAAACTCCCTCTTTGATGCGTCACTAATCACTACTGAACTGATGAAAAGTTGGGTGGGTGAAACAACAAATGTTTAAATTCTGAAATATATCAAAACGCGCTTATTCGAGCCATTCTGTATTTCGTGTTTGCAGCAGAGAGAGCTGCTGGGTGCAATAATCGGTATGAAAGGCTAATAAGTACACGAATCTTGAAAGAGAATTCCTATCTTTGAAAGAGAAAGTTCCTATGGTGAAAGTCCGTAAGTGAAAGTATAATGCCTTTACGTTCACTCGCGTTGGCTTTCACTATGGAAATTGAACCTATTTTCTGTTTCAATTTCTATTTGTAAATGTTTTTGTTTTTTTAGCTTGTTCGTCTGTCACCCTCGGAGGCCGGATTTGAATGCAAGTTCCACAAGTGTTTTTTTGTCTGGGCAAATACTCATAAATATTTATATCTGAATTTTATTAATTATCACTAATGATTCAATCAGCAACTATTCAAATTTTAATACCTCCAACGCAATCGGATCCGCTCGGAATCTGAATTATGCAGCAGGTACTTAATTAATATTTAATCGCTTGATTTACGCCACTGGCAGCATCTTGAATTGCTAGCTATAAGGGCGGCGGGATTGAATCTTTTTTACCGTTTTGTGACTCCAATGGATTCCACGCTCTCATTCTCGTCGGATCCGTCGTCGTCTTCATCCTCGAGCTCGTTGACAGGCTGAGACCGTTCCCTTGGCAGGAAGCGGTGGGTTGACGTAATGACGCCAGACACGACCCCTCTCCGGCCCCACGACCCGTCAACTTTAATCAAACACTCCCTCTCAGCTCCGCAATTCAATCTGGAAACAACATACACAACTCGTGAAAAAACATTCCAGACATCCCTCCGCTCTTCACTGGAAACTAACCAGGATTTCCATTAATTCAGTCAAAGATTGATTTTCCTTTTTCAACTAGAAAAAATCCCATGACCTCGGCAGCTCAAATTCCAAGATTTAACTTCACATATAATTATCGAGAGATGATGTATTTGCTAGGACCATTAGCGAACTGTGCGAAAATGTTTCTTCATAATGACATTGGTACATGTACAAATTAGTCTTTGATTTATTATATGGCCTACATTTGTAACGATTGCCCAAAAATATAGCGGCTGACAGGAGAATATATTGTTTTCTGAGATGCATCCGCAGAACCTAACCTAACTTAACTGAATTAAAGTAAATTCATCCAAATTGTCAAATTTTAAAAGTTTTGGTTAGCCAATTTAATTTATCGGTCAGCTGTTCTATTCTTGGTCGGTCGGTTAAATATTAACCTTCCAAATAATACTTCTCTTCCGTGAAATCCATAATGAAAGTCGGAAATACAGATCGCAGTTTGACACAAGAAGGTGATGCAAAGCATGAAAGAACTGAGACATATAATCCTGCATAAAATAGGTCGCAAAAGAAGTGAATGGGCTAATCACCGCAACACAAAAAACCGTAATACCGCATGATAAAAAACGCAAATAAGTAACTGTATCTTACAAACCGCAACATAAAAGGTGCATAACTCAATCATAAGACTAAATACCGCCCGACGAGACAAAACGGTTGAATTCAGCGGAAACGTGGTAACCAATAATGCTAACCGCCTGTGGTAACCACTTGTGCGCGTTTCGGAAACCTTAACGTAACCTAAAGTACGGGTGGTTACCATGAACGAATCAGTGGTTAACATGTAACTTTCTCCATGTGCGATTACCACGTGCTCACTGTTCCTGATATCAACCTGTGTAGAAACCCGTTCCAAGAAAGTCATCCCAAAACATTCAACAATGACTCCCTTCAGTGCTAAGCTACTAGAAGGAGGGAGTAGGTTAGAAATAATGTGTTTGTAATCAACTGAGCCATATTCCCGGAAATATTCCCTCTTGTCACTCGTCGCATCCTTTGACGTACGTGCTGGCTGGAGGCAGACTTGGCCTATCTCCTTCTCTCACCGTCATGCCCTCCCTTCGTTGAGATGAAGCAATACATTAAGCCTTTTGGGAATCTGCTAGACGAGGCTAAATACGTCTAGGCCCCAACCTCAGAAACCCTTGATTCTTTTATCCATACTTAGACCGTAGAACACCCGGCCCGTCTGTTGCAACTCCTACCTTTTGGCAAACCTCTTAATCGATTCTTCATTTAGCTCCTTCGTCCTGTCACTCCCCGTGAAGTAAATAGAGGAAATTCCAAAGACGAATTTCCCCATTAGAATTAAGCATTGGGCTTTTGAATTGAATTCAGATTCCACCAAGACACTTTCCATCTCGTTGCTTCGTACCAAGACCCCAACAAGCTCTTGGGATAATCTGATGTCGGGGACTCATGCAAACTTTTATTCTCTCTTTGAGAAAGTTTGAGCTCATATATTTAACTATTAAGGCCAATTTTCCACGAAACCAGACGCTGTGACGCCTTTTTAACTCCTGACAGATCCCTTTTTTCTCATGCACAATATGCTCAACGAACCAGTTAAAAACGATGATTTAGAAGCGTTTCCAAAGGCATTGAGGAGAGAGAGGCAGGCTGGATTTTGGGGAGTCGGCTGGTGGTGGTGGTGGTGGTGGTGTGTGTGTGTGGGAGAAAGCGGGATGACAGGAGTCTAATATTCTTCCTCTGCCAATCCACCAACTCTCTTCCACGTCTCTTCATTCCACTCCAGCCTCTGTCTGTTCCAATGACATATTGGAGTTGGGAGAGGGAGAGACAAAGCAGAGACACAAATGAGCAAGTGAGAACCTCATGATGAATGAGCTCAGATTCCGAGATAAAGATAAAAGTTTCCAGGGTGGCTCTCACTCTGCTTCATTCAGATGGCAAGTCTTTCCACGTATTTAAAAACGATTATTGACTCCAACAAACTATACTATATTTTTAACTAAAACTTCATATACAGTAGCGTAGCACAGACACATACCGATACCTATCCCAACTACAAAGGTTTTTATGTAAAGACATAGTATGTATTTTTATGAGTTCTATGTAGATTTTTCAAAACAAGATAGATCTCAACCATTCAAGACGACCTGGTTCCCATAGCCAAATGTACTGCATATTTTATCATAATGTGTACCTGAGAGTTTTAGTGGAATTTGCATATTTTGATGTGTTTTGTTTTCAAATTTTGGTTTACTTTGAAATTTAATGCATATTTTGGAAGATATTTTTCTGTTCTACAATATTGGGCTTCCATTCCAAAAAATTCAAGGCTTCTAGTGCTTGACAATTTCTTGGTTCTAAATTTGTTTTTCATCAACTTCTGTATTTTACGTTTTAAGACTGGATTATATACATTGCACTATTTTGTAGAACATGTAATGCATATATTTCACACAAAAACTACATTTTCTGTATTATGCTGCTGCGTATTGGACACAAAAACTGCATTTTCAAAAAATATTTTGGTCCATATTTGGACCACATTGTTATGCCTTCTCTCCTCTTCCTGATAATGTATGCATTATAAGGGATTTCATAGAAGATGCTTAGCTGCAAATGCACCAGCAAGCATTACCCTTTGATATCACGAGTACACAAGGTATTGTGGTTTCTATACCTGGCGTCAAACGATGCGTCCTTGATGTCCTTGTAAGGTGTCTTCGCCTCAATTTTGAGCTGGTACGAATTTGGTTGATCTCTGATGTTCGTAAGAAAAGCATTGAGCAACACTAATTCCTTGTTGTCCAGACTTAATCGTCCTTTGACGCTTCTTTCTCGTCCAACTGGAAAGCAAACCGATTATATGTATTTTAAACCATACACAGAAGTCATAAGGTTTTAGGCACGGGAGTTGAGAGCGGAAAGTTGAATCTTGGTTTTACCGTCATATTTGTGCTCCCCAGATGCCAGAATATTTTTACCAGGATAGGTTAGTGCAAAGTCTGTTCTCTGATTATTGGGATGAGCCAAATCCAAAGAATAGCCCAGATGGAACGTTTTAGTCGGATCCCGTTCCGCATCCCACTTGTAGTTAAGGGCAAATGTGAAAACCCCTAGAGTGTCCTTGGCTCGAAGTCCCAGAAAAATGTCGGGAAACTTTCTGTAAAGGTGGAAGGACAAGAGACGAGTATAATTTATATAATAGGAAGAGGAGAGAAAGGAAGGGAAAGAAAAGCACAGCAGTTGTGCATAATGGGCTGAATGGAGGAGGGAATTAGAAAAATGCATAAGATGTACGGTTTCCTTTGTAATGAGCAGAATGAATCGGAAGATTAGGCTGGGAAGGGAAGAAAGGACGGAGGGCAGGGACGGGGCGTGTTGTGTGATAAGAGGAGATGTTTGGGTTCTGATAGAACATTGTATTAATCCCGAGTATACATAACAGATTGGGAACATCCGTCCTGAGGAGCCCACATGGCAGAACGGCAGAGAAAGCTCCTTTCTCCCGAATAAGCTCCTTAGTTAACTTTCCTCCACTCCCAAACTAACCATTCATCATCCCCCGCATGGAAGGAAATGGAATAATACGCATCCCACCCAACCACCACCACAATGGACTCGAATTAGTTCTCATGCAGACGGATGGACGGGAAATAATTGGGTTTCGGCTACGCTATCCACCCTCACAAACTATATATCTCACAAGAACCGTCATGTGACGACTGTCTATGTCATATCCTCAGCTTAAACTCAAAAAAACATACTCATGTCGCTTATAATTTGCAAATTCAGATTCCTGCACATTTAATGAAGTTAGCCGAAACTTGATACACCCGAAATTCAATGTCATCCCGATATGGCGTGAAAAACGACAATAAAACGAACTTGTTCCTAAATGAACGCATTTGCGTCCTGTTCTCTATGGCGCCAAAAATATAGTTCCGCTTTAAAGATCTTAAAACGGTAATAGGCGCAATGCTTAACCGCTATTTGTACATAGTTCTATAAGCGAAATCAGAAGTATTGCCCTCTTTGATCATATTTGGTTAGATACGTGCTTTTAATCATATTATTGCTTGCATGCGCTTTCAATTTCACGGTTTTTCAAATCCTGACATGGCGTATTGTGTAACCAGAAGAAGTTAGATTTGAGACAGGAAAATACAAGGCACCTTAGAGATGTAAAGTCAAAACACGATTTAATTAACGCCAGATTCGTATTTTTATAGCCTTGTAAATAATTAAGTGTAAACAAATTGTCTGGGTTTGATCTGCCTTTCGGAATCTTGGTTTTTGTGGTCCGACTCGCTACTCTCAGCATCCATAACATTAAAAACCCAATTAAACCCTTAAAAAGCAGAAAAAAAGCAATTTCATGTGATTCGTGAGGTCAAACTTTCTAGAACGTCATATATGTTAAAATACGATTGATTATCAGATGTTGTTGTCATGTCTCTTTTAGCGCTTTGAATTAAACCGACCAGGCCTGATCCCAATAATTTTTTGACTAAAAAAATTCCATGTTAACTACATGTATAATCTGAGTGGTAATTTTCAAATAAGACAGCGGTCATTCACAACTGCTAATTTATACGTAGCCAAAGGAAAATAGTAAATTAGTCCAAGAAACTTTCACTAACTTTCCCGCAAAATAATTCAGTTTCATTGTACGATGCGCTGCTACGCTGTAATACAAATTTTAGTTGAAACCAATGAGACGGCCAAAAAAGATTAAGCCATAGTTTTAATTACTAATTTAAAATGCCCAGCTAATGCTCTATTTGAAGGGAAGCGTATTCAAATTGATGGGCTTTACTTAATCTTAGTTAAATGACTACTGTCGTTTTAGCATCAGACTTACGAGTTGAAATCTGTCTTGAGGAAGAAGTCAAGTCCATTTTCCGTCTCAATTTCCGTAGTGACCAAGTACTCTGCAGCCCCATGTTTGAGATTCAAGTAGACCTTGTGTCCCTTCCCTCCGCCTTTGTTCACTTGACTATGTCCCAGTTCCCAGGAGTTGAGGCGGTCCTGGTACTCCGACTACGGAGAGAAACGTATTATCTTAAATCTTGAAACAAACATCAAAAGGAACTCTGTTTGAAATACAGGCTCCCCACTCAATCCTCCTTTCCAACCTGTCCAACCACAAAAGCAACTATCAATTGGCTTTTGTGGCATTGCGGCATTATGTCGTCCTTGTTTTCATAAAGAAACAGGAATGCTGACACCAGTCGTCGTGATGGAAGGCGTTCCAGATTCCTGATATGCCTATTTCTATTGTAAGGCATCTTCTATCGGACATCAAGAGGTTCTAGTGCTCAGATTATCTATACTTGGTACATGGCAAGCATGTAGCATGAGTATATTTAAATGCCTTTTAATTTGGTGTTGTTGTGATGCTTTCACTTAGCAATATAGTGAATTAGCTAGTTAATTTTGGAATACTCTTGACACACTATGAGATCATCCAACGGAATACACGTCAAGAAATGAATTTAAATAAAGTTACAGAAATTGCACTTGCCTAATACTCAAATCCATCAATGCGATTACGAAATTTTCTATTATTATTAGGTTGGCAGGTTGTACCCGTAAACAAAGTGAATTTCATGTAAATACTGAGATTTTAAGACTAAACTAAAATAAACAAAATTTCAGAACTTAGAAATTGGCAAAATACCCGTTCCAAGATTTTACAAAATTATTTGTCAAGTTTTAGCACAGAGAAATAATTAAATCAGCTCAGCATCCGTAATTTTCTAAAAAATTTAATGCCTCCAGAAGTATTTATGTATTTCAAAATATCGTTGCTGTCAAGGTTGTTCTTATATGTCAATGTATTGCTAAAGTTTTACAAAATTTGGAACTCGGAGTGCTTCAATATTCAATACTCTACGATTTGGAAAGTTCAAAAATTTTCTTGAATCAGCTTCATAAATTTAACGTTCGGACCCTGTTTCATTCCGTCCTATTTTCAATAAAACATGTTGTCAAGTCAACCAGCATCCAGTGCAGACTGTGGTACATATTGTTCAAAATCTGAGACACTTTATCCACCTCCTGCCATGCTTTGTGCTGTATAAAATGCCAGATAACAGATAATGGGTTTTTCCTTATAAACCCTCCCATTTAAGACAGTAACGGACTTGAAGACAATGAGGTTATTAAGAGTAGATATCCTATTTGCAGAATGGGATCTAAAACAAGAGACTCCTTGGAATCAGCAGCTGAAACAATACAATGGTTTGAAAAGTAGTTGTCAATCGGAGACCATTCAACCTAATCCGCATATTATGAACTCAACCTGTGGACAAGGAGGATATTATGAAGGATAATAATGCGTAAGTTGTCATCTATTTTTTCTTACGCTGAGCACGAGTCTCGACTCCTTGTCATCCGAGTAAATATGAGTTCGTAGCTTGAGAAGTTCCAGACTTGTCCCTTCCACGGACAGTTTCAATTCTTTGTCCACTAGCTTCTGACGCCTCGTCCGATCCACAAATTCCAAATCCACTCTCAGTTTGGACCGTCCGAACCAATCCGCTTCAAACTTTCCCTAAGGAACCATCCGGCACAAGATTTTACAAACATTATTTCGACAGACAATGAGGTAGTGGAGGAGATGGTCAGGGTGTCCTCACGTCCTGCCCATATATAAGCTCCACACACTTGCCCCATACTTCTGCTGCCAGTCATCCAGCAGCGCCCAAGCACTACCAGAACCAGACCAATACTTTTGGCCTTTGATCTTTAAGTCCTGCCTGTCAGTTACTCAAGGTACAAAAAAGAAAAGGCTGCCAGTACAAATTCGAGGAGAAAGCACTTGGAAGTTCCCAGATAGCCCTATATCAATGAAATGTACAGTTATGAACTTAAGGCAGGGACAGTTGGGCAGGCGGCAATTGGGCGAATTGGTTAAACATGCTGAAAAGTGTTATATTGAGTTTAGTTCGATTATGTGCTTTTAAGTTTGTAAAAATAGTACATATATATTGATACCCCTATATATGTACATTATGTTCGAAAAATAAGTTAGGATTTAACTTTCAACATATAACTTATGTCACATCGGCATTACGTAATACAAAGCCTCATATCTTGACAAAACATGAGTACAACCTAACCTAACACAACCTACTTGACTCCGCGTTAACAAATTTCTGTCATATCCGTCCAATTGTGCCAGCCCAATTGTTGCATAATCATTGTCTTTATGGAAACCAATGGGGCTTAATTAAATTCAAAATATTAAAATCACAATACTTTGATTACATATTTTTAGCAAACAAAACTCCAAATAGATAGGATAATTTGATTTAATAGACGTGTTCAGCATATTGATCTTTGGTAGTAGCCTACTTTAAAGCGATATTTTTTGCAGGGTTTTCGCAATTGTAGAATTACTAAGAAAAGGGAAGAATCACACGACATTTCAAAATTCGTACTTATATGACCATTTTTTTGTTTTGTTTAATTTATATATTTAAGCGGGATCTTCAATGAATTTTGAATTGAGCGCAGTTGGCGACGGTGGACGGCGGACTTACTAGGGGACGGCCATCGAAGATAAACGTGTAAAATATAGGCGCAGAACTGTACCGGTATGTAATTTCCAGGAGGGATGTATGTTTCCTATTTTGGGGTTGGAATTCCAGCATTAAATATTTTGATGTTTACATTATTCCTTGCCAATCCAGCCAGATTTAATTAGTAATGTGGTTTTAATTGGAAGTTTTGACTTGACAGGAAAGGAATCTCCTCAACCTGACAGGACTCGGCTTGGAGTGACGAGGAGAAGGGTTCCCTGTCTGATTGACATGGATAATACTCATAGGAAGACCGACCGCTTTCACTGTTCCTCCTACAATACGATGAAACATGGAACTCTTTACACAATTGCATCCAGAACTCCCAAACTAATAAAATATACAAACTTATATGTTACAGCTTGTGCCTAATACAGTAGTACAAAAAAGAATAAAGATGGATATGACAATTGTCAATTTTTCAAAAGCGGAGATAATTCGCTCCAGATTTTAAAGTGGAAATAACTTGATATTTGGCATTTTGAAACATTCAGTTCATTAATTTTAAGTCTTTTGTAATTAGAAACTATTAATTGTTCCCTAATTTAGAATCACCATTACCATAAAATCTGGTCCAGTAAAATATTGCAGCCTTCAAATCAGAGCCCACTTACGTATACAGCTATTCCAGAATCAAATTCCCAGATCAACTGGGAAATGAGTTTTTTACTTCATGCAAACCAAGCAGGATTTCTCATATTACAGATACCCCAAGTAATTATGCTATGCCGATATAATTAGTAAGCTCAAAAACGTTTCGGAAGTATGTAGAAGGAAAAAGGGAATTGGAGGCGTAACTTAATTATCTGCATGCATCTCGTTGTAAAAAGTGAGGAAATGAGCTGCTCCGAATGCGTTCCTGTCTGAGCGCAGCAGTATGCAGTAGTAGTGCAGTGGTGCTGGGAGACATAAGGCTGGAGAGTGAGTGCATGGAATGTAGACAGTGTGGAAGGAACTACATACCTGATAGACGCGATGAGCCGTTTCTTCCAGGTGGATGTGTGTTTGTAGAGGGTGGTGATTGGGAAGTGTAATATTCCATCCAATTTCCCAGAACGTGAGTACCCCTGGTGCTCTTTTCAGTGATAATGAAGTTTGCAAATTCTTGTCTGTATATAAACAGGAATAAGAGAGGAGAAAATGGATTTAGTTGAGTTAGGCTCAGGCTTCATTGCCTCCTCCTCGGCCCCACTGGAGGTTCCACCAGACTGCATCAACATCTTCTCATCATCCCACTTCCTCACACCAACTTCCCAACCAGAAAGCACACGAAATGAACAGAACCCAACCTGCCTTTTTTATCTCTCTCTCATTCCGTGATACGCCCCACTTAACTTTCTCCCACTTTCTCCACAAAATACAAGAAGGTCCAAGTAGAAACCTAGTTCCTTCCAACTCCATTCAACCTTCTATTTGAGTGTCCATCATACCCTAATCTTTCCATCCATATCAAAACAATCATCTTCCGATCGGTCCTGATTCCTAAATTGCATTTATTCCAGTTACTGCAGGCATTGAAAAATAGCGTAATGAAGATTCAGTTAACGTTATTGGAAAAGACATTGTTAGGTTCTAACGTCTAGCCATTTAGTTTTGGTCAAGGTTAGGCTTTGTGCTTTCACGTTTCACGTTTTAATCTTCCATTTTCATATCCGCGTGTTCCATATTCCGATTACACCTTAGAGTGCTCATACTTGGAACTCAATTTAAGGTAACTAAGTAGGGAAGGGCTCTTATGCTCAAAAATAGGGACAACTATAATTAGCAAAAATAATTACTGCACAATAATTAAGTAGCAAAAATGATTACCTTAAGTATGCAACGAACATAAGCTTCTATACAAAAATTTGGATTTCAATTTCGAAAAAGTACATGTTTGGAATATAATTCAATCCGACAAGTTGAGAAAATGCA
>JAQFYU010000151.1:0-31563 GCA_034694905.1 Ceratophysella granulata | reverse complement strand
CTCGAAAGTATAAATGGTAGAGCAAAGCTTGAAGTGAAGCAGTACATGAGAGGGAATCACTAGCATGACATGAGGCACGAAACTATAAATCAGGCATTAGTACGGACTCCATTTCACGACTGAGGCTCAATACAGGATTATAGAAGTTGAGCTTGCTCAACTTCTCTTTTTAACATTCCTTATTACGGCCGTAAAATTTACATGTTAGTGCATTCACATAAACAAAATTAAGGTGGGTATAGCGTTTTTCGTATTTGTCTTCCTTAATCGGTCAAGCGTTCATTCGGTCAATGCCAAAAATCGGTGAATAAAAATTCGGTCAATAAAGTTCGGTCAATTAACCGTTCGGTCATCGGTAATCGGTCAATTAACAGTAGACCGTGGTTACACCCTGACCCTGAGCTAAAAATAACAAATGAATTACTTAGTAAAAACATCATCATGACCATCACCAATCACCAATCACCACCACCACCATCACCACTGAACAGATCAATGAAATTGTGGAAGATTAATATCAATATCAATCAGAACTTCTAAAGTAAATATATATAGCGATAACACCAATCATTCACTAATGTCTTGATTGTGATTTGTGATATTACTTTTGATCGAAGATCGAATTAATTAAATAAATTAGAATGAGCAAGATATTCGAAGAGGTGGCGGAGCTATTGCTCAGATTCGGACGTGGACTGTTCGTTCGGCCGGGGCCAGCATAAGAAAAACATTTCGTGCTTGCTCATTTTCAAACAACAACTTTCTGCAGTCTGCAGTGCTCGTTTAATTCCGCTAATAATAATGAACATTTTCGATTTTCGGACGATCGATCCTCTAATACATATAAACAAATTGTGAGATATTTTGAGAAACAAATACATGCACGCGTCCCGGGTTCCACCTGCAATGCGACATGGGACTGGACTCCTGTAAAACGCCTGCTTTAACAGTGATTGATTAGGGAGTTATAGACATTATTGTTTTCCGAATTCGGAACGAACAAATGATTACCTAATGATCCAATAGTACTCGCTCGTATCCTTCCCTGGCTCGTATCGTGTAGAAGTAAAAAAAATGCATGCGGTAAGGTGGAAAAGTGAGTTGTGCACGTTTCCCCAGCAACCATTATTATTATTGTGAGACGGAGCAGAAGAGCCAAGTTATGAAATTGGAAAGTTGTTTTTCATGTCATTCATTTGAGTTCGATTCGAAACGGGACAAGTCGATTCCGATCGGAGGAGTCTACAGTCTTAGTTCTGACTCATGTCGGTCTAAGTCTAATTGAATCTTCTCCCGTGTAGTAGTGTCTGGTGTCACGGGTTACAAGTGACAAGGCCTAACCCTGCTCGCCCACCGGGTTCTTCACAGTCTGTCCCGTGGTCTCCGACCGCCCGCCATCCGCTTGTTCGTCCCCGCTACCATGGCCACCACAAATGGAACCTTCTTCAACCCGCATTGCCGTTGCCATTGTAAGCACCATTAAATTAATAAAACCCTAACTCTGTACTCTGTACTCCACACTCTGGTGTCTGGTACTTCTTCTGGTATCTGGTACTATGTATGAACTAGCGGTACTATATGTAGACAAGTACTATAGAGCTTGTGATGCCACTACTCTCGGTCATTTCCGATCTCACTAAAACCCATCACCACCTTCCACCACCTTCACCACTTGACAGATGGGTAATTTTGCGGACTTTTCGGAATACCTTACGTAACCTAACTCAACCTATAAGAAAGTCACATGTACGAGGCGGTGAGGGTGGTGGAAGGTGGTGAGTTTTAGTGAGTCTGGTCATTTCTTCGAGCAATACAACCAGGTCACACTCACAAATGCCAAATGTGTTAATTGACAATCGAAAAAAACTAACTGACAATTGGGTGTGTCCGGTAGACGGTCAGCTATCAACCGTGAGTTTAAGTTTAAAGCGTCCACCTGTGTTCGCAATTTTCAAGTTGCAACTATTCTTTACATTTTGCGCTCACAAATTTGCTACATTTTCATTGACCGTCTTACATCAGCGAGCAGTTATCATAAAAATATATTCCTCAAGTACATAGTTTCCTTCTTTTTATGGGATTATTACTTTTATTCTAACTTCCGAGCTTCGTGTTTACGAATAATTGATTCTAAATTTTATTAATACAGTAATTGGGATTAATCCCTTTGATAGGCTTAAATTATTGAAAAGTAGAGTAGTTAAGTACTGTAAGAACAGTAGCCAGTTATTGCAGCTAGTTTTCTTTGTTTGATGTAGCTGGCTCGAGACATAGCACCCAGTCGCAAATTGTGAAACCATTGGACTTCAAAGTACTGGAAGAAATGCGACAGGCGTTCAATTCGGAACCGAAGAACAAAGTGGCACAAAATTCCTGTACCAAGGCAGATCCGATTGACGCCTGCACAAGGAGAGATGCACTCCAGGAAGTGAGCCACGTCTTCACTCATAAGGTAAATGAAGCACTAGAGCTTACAAGCTTTCTTCATATTAAATAGTAACAGTTCCTTGTTCTTGAAAGTTTTCTTGAAAGTTTGGCCTATCAAGAAAAGTTTGGTTCTTTTAATAATTCAGAATTTCCGAAATACAGCAAAGTCCGATGTTCAAAAATCAATGAGTAACCTAATACTTTATATTTTAGATCGAGCAAGAAGGAAAGCCGCTAACCAATCAAAAGAGCAGTGGTACATGTTGGCTGTTCGCATTTTTGAACTGTGTGAGAGTTCAGATGATGAAGCACTACAATATTGAAGAGTTCCAGTTCTCACAGTCTCATCTGTTCTATCATGACAAAGTATATCTAGTGCTAAAGTTTTAAAATATTTTATATAATAGTAGCCTGGTAACATGAATTTTCCTTGTGTAGCTGGAACGCTCCAACTATTTCCTTCAGAACGTGGTGGAGACTTACAAACGCGGAGAGGCCGTTGACGGTCGTGTCATGTGCTTCTTGTTGAAGGTAAGCTGAACCAATACTGAATCCGTAAGTTATTATAAGGAAAGGATCAAATGATGATCAGTTCCGAATCACACATCGAACCAGCTAAGCTGCTTCAAGGTAAAGATTAAGATGGAACGCAGGGCACTCAAGTTTTGCTTGTTATTTTGCTATAACGTCAATATTATAAATCATACCACGAGTTTTGAGAGGTTACTTCCCAGCATAATCCAAGGCTCAAATTATGGGCATGTATATTTCTCCATACGAAAAGAACTCCCGTGCTCTTTTGCTTACAGCTTCCACAGCCACAGAAATTATTTTGAAAAGAACTGTAAGCAAAAGGGCACGAAGGTTTTCTCTTATGGGGAAATATACACGCCCATAATTTGAGCGTTGGATTATGTTGTGTAATAATAACAAACTTATATTGATTAATTCGCCAATCAATGACTAGGCAATATCCTCTTTAAAATTCTTAGATTATCGCTATCATGGGTGGAGTCCGGTGTTTCAGTGATAGTGTTGAGCGTAATTGAATCTAAGGCATAATTAAGAATCAAAACTCGTTTGAACATGACACTTGCGAAAAGTCGAAGTGCTTTGAATTGCTGCACTGCACTGGCGTTTGATGCCATATGATTTCTGATTTCCTTGTTGACAGGATCCTATTTTGGATGGAGGTCAGTGGGACATGATCACCAATTTGGTCAAGAAGTACGGTCTGATGCCAAAAAAGAACTTCCCAGAAAGCTTCAGCAGTGATTCTTCTGGACGAATGAATGCCATTCTCAAAAGCAAGGTCAGTTGCAAGCAAAGTAGTGATAGTGATATGATAGAATTAAATAGTGATAACTTCTAAGATGCTGGAAATACGGACGAGCGGTCACTAAAGCAATCTGACGACTGTAGCGCGAAATAAACAAACTCAGTTGTTCAACCTTTGTGCAATTACTGCATATTCTGAACGTCACATCTTTCCCCCATTCGTTGATTTTGTCTGGAAATCTATACCGGGAGGTTGAAGGACTTTTTCAGCCCAGAACGATCAAGACCGCATGCCACCTACATCGTAGCCTGGTATTAGGTTAGCGTCCAGATTTAGCTCAATTTAGTTGGGGCTTACCCACTATCTTGGTTCAGAACGGCCGCCAAAAATCTTTTGGTTTTAATCTGTGTATGGATTTGGGCTATTTTGGTGTCACTTTGTAGGGTGTATGTTTATAGCGTTTCGTAGTTTAGTGAGTCAAAAGGTAGGAGCTGCCAAACTACAGTTAAACTTTCGAGATGCAACCAAGTTGAATCATAACTATCTAAA
The DNA here is from genome assembly GCA_034694905.1 of Ceratophysella granulata. Taxonomy (NCBI): domain Eukaryota; kingdom Metazoa; phylum Arthropoda; class Collembola; order Poduromorpha; family Hypogastruridae; genus Ceratophysella; species Ceratophysella granulata. The sequence goes on along the minus strand of JAQFYU010000151.1, from coordinate 27,308 downwards.
ATACTAAGCTTTGCACCGAATATCCTGCTCGATGTGATGAAAACGGTCCGTTTCTGTTTTATGTCCTAACTTATCCACTCGGTAAACCGTAAACCTAGAGTTAATTTCTATTGAGGGGTACGGTACGATGTAAACAATTATTAACTCCAGGTCACCACACATGGATTTGTAATTGTTTATACCACTCCCTCCCTGCAATTGTGTTTCCTGCTCTGCTAGAGCAACTTAACACAGCAATTATCAATTTGAGTAAGCTGGCAGTCAGCGTAGGCAGTGGTGATCTACACTGCATCAGACCACGCTTTTCATGTTGAACTGAACTTGCATCGATTTATTCATCTTACATGATAATAATTTTTGGTTCATATGTGATGAGATGCTCTATGTAGAAATATGAAAATAGTCGCCCACGATGACCGTTAATTAGAGTTGTCTCACTAGGAATTGATTTTTTTTGTATTTGTGGCAGCTCCGTGAATACTGCAAGGAGATTCGTGAGGCGATGGACCAGGGTGAGGATGAAAAAGCGATCCGTGAGCTTCTGGATCGCCAAATGACCGAGGTTCATCGAGTTGTTTCCATCTGCTTGGGAATCCCTGACAAGACCTTCACGTGGGAATACACGGACAAGAACAAGGCATACAAGAAAGTCGGTCCAATCACTCCACTAGACTTCTACGAACAATATGTGAAGCCCATCTATGACGTCGACAATAAGGTATGGTGTTCATAGGTTACACTATTCCCAATATCATTCAAATTCTGTTCTGAGGACTGGTTTACTGGTGTTTGTCACTACTTCGGTACTTATTGTGCAAGGTCTGCTTGGTTCACGACCCAAGACCGAATCATCCATACGGAGAAGCATACACAGTTGAGTTTCTGGGAAATGTGGTGGGTGGCACTCCCACGATTTACAACAATCAACCCATCGATGTCCTTCTCAAGCTGTCCGCCGAATCCATAAAAGCTGGGGAAATGGTTTGGCACGGATGCGAAGTGGCTAAAAGACTCGCCGCCAAACAGGGACTCATGGATCTCACTTTGTTAGTGTTCCGATTCTACAAAATAACTCGAATCATCCATTCATGGCTTTCTGCCTCGTTTTCAAAACCGCTTGCGGACCTTTGAAGGATGATAGTACTAACTTGAAACTTTGATTTTAACACTGATTTAGGCACGACTATGTTTCAACCTTTGGATTCGACTTGCCGTTTGGCACTAAATCTGACCGGCTTATTTATGGAGAATCAGCTATGAGCCATGCAATGGCATTCACAGCCGTCTCACTGGACGTAAGTATGACACTGCAAATCAATGTTACATAAAGAAGCAATTACTCATCTGACCTAACAGGCAGAATATAGTACATACTATAGAAAAATATTTTCGTCCGCTTGGAAGCGTCTCGTAGCCACTTAGCGAAGGAACAATGAATGTACTACGACCTTCAAAAGAGGCATTCCAAGCGGAAGTAGATTTCTGGTTCTATAATATCGTAGAATGATACTACGAAATTAAAGATTCGTGGAATCATGTCGAGCTTTCTTTTCCGCAGGATAACGGAATGCCGTTGAAGTTTCGAGTTGAGAATTCGTGGGGAGATGAGCGTGGAGAAAAGGGATACTTCTTAATGACTGCAGATTGGTGAGATAACCGAGAACAATTCTTTCAAAAGGCAGCTTAACCATTGACTTGACATATTTTAATTATTACAGCGCGTTTTATATTCTCGTAGATTATTGAATTTGCATTAATGCTAGATCTCAAAGATCAGTTCATGACTGCGTTACTATTGACGGGATTTGACATTTGACCTTGTGTTAATGATGTATTGAATGGTTTGACAGGTTCAAGGAATTTGTCTTTGAGGTGGTTGTTGACAAGAGTCATGTCCCTCCAGAGATAATGGCTGTCTTTCAAAAGAAACCGATTGTTCTTCCTGCTTGGGATCCAATGGCGACCCTCGCCTGTAAATCATGTTCCGAGATGCCGTTTCAGTAAGTAAATCAGAACGTGTGCATTTGCTCAAACCTCCGAAAAACCAATATTTGATTCAAAGAAGTTGTTACGAGTACATCAATCAAAACTGAAAATCGAATTCTTCGTGTCGATGCCTTGAGTGAGCAGGCTAGTGGCTAAATTCAAGATCTGCAGTTTGACTACTCTCTTTAGAAGGCTCTCAAGAACTACTCGGAATTATAGGCAGAGTGATTTCTAAGAAAGGACAATTTTGTACAAATACAGCAGCATCATTAACTGGAAATACTCTCTGCGCACCTGATTAGCCCTTGATCTTTCTTCCCGAGTTGCAACATATTATAGTACTTGGGTTTGATGGTGAAAAGCAATGCTGTCCGTTTCACTAATTTCCTGTGTCCTTTGCAGTGGTGAACCGTGAATGGGGCTGGAGAAGTGGAATCTGGGAAACCCATTGTGCCTGAAGACACCAGACTACACGAATCAAAATTTATAGTTTTACTCGTCTATTTTACAAGACTTTTGAAAACCAATTTATTCTACACACATTAGACTTTCCTTCAATAGCTCGGAATTAACGTAGCTTATATGGGAGATAGACACCTTATGATAATCATTCGTACGGTCATCAATAAATTCGCATTCGTAATTTCACATTTAGTATTTTGTACACCATGTTTTTTATTATTGCAAAACTGTCTTCAGATTGGTCAACGAGTTCAAGACTCAAGACATGAAGTTCAACGCTTGCATAAGTCGTTCCATGCTTGGTGTTTATCTATATGATTTGGATTCTGAATTCATGGTGTAACAATGTTGTTGAAGAATTCAATCGACTCGTTCATATCTGCTTTCATTCTCTCGTTTTGCACTAATAATCGGCCAGCGACTCCAGAATTATCGACCTAATCACACTTCCAGGTACTTACTTTACTATGGTTGCTGACAAGGATACTGATTACATTTCAGTTGATAGGATTTACAAGAAAACATTTCTGGGCCTGGTCATGCTCATGCATGGTAGAAAAATAGGAAACTTCGTTCGTCTCCACTTAACTTGTATTAGGATTAAGGATGTCGTGCGTAGATGAATGCTCCCATGTCTCAATGCATGCATTCTGCTATCCGTTAATTTTGCGGGTTCCACTGCGACAGGTGGAAGATGAGCTTAATCGGAGCAAGGCAGTACGGCGAGCTTTTTCTTGGCTTCTCCCTTCAATTTAAAGGCGTATTGGAGTCGGCTCCAGCATCCAAAGCACATTCGGAGCAGACGAGGGTCACAGTCCGGCGGGAGTCGCTTGATGTACTTGTATTCGTGTTCCAGAATTGTACGAGCTTCTTTCAGGAAACCTCTCTGAATAAGGCTGAGGGCGAAGTAGAGACGACATCGACTCAATGTGAGCGGATCCTTGAGCTTCATGGCAATTCTGAACTGTGTTATTGAGACTTTCCCTGCTTCCAAAGCCTGTGTACAAAAGGGATGATTAAGATCAAATGAATAGGATAATAATTTACAAAATCAGAAAGCTTTGTGTGCAATAAAAAAGACTCTGGAATCCGAGATCTTTACAGAGGACATTTTTGGACGTGACATACCCAGTCGTTAGAACAATCTCCCATGGCAGAACATGCACCGCCCAACGTGGACAACCAAGAGAGAACAAACTCCAAGTCTCGTTTCTCCCGCAGGTAGGCATATGCCATTTGATATCCTAGCATATCAAACATGGGTAGAAAGAGCGTTAGCCGGAGATTCGGACCCTGCAGTCCTAATCTCCCGTCCCCGAAGAAATAAAGCTTGACTTCCATCGGTTCACTGTCAATTGAACTGCTCCATCCTGATCCTGATCCTGAAAGTTTGCTCTCCGCCCTTCTAACGAGCTGACACGACACCCTGGAGTCCTTTGATTTGGATTCGTTTTCCTCTTCTTTAAAACTTAGCTCTGGAACGAAGAACAAAAAACGTGTTGTCTCCGATTTGAATTTATTAAAAAGCAATTCAATTGTCATTGTCATGATTTCTGATCAACTCATCTCTTCAATTCCTCCTTATCTAACGCAACTATTTAATTAAATAACCGTGTGTACGCTCCGTTGTTTCTATTGTTAGTCAACCTGTAATGCAAAATGCAATACGTATTCTTGGTTGTTGAGTATTCTGATTTGACTAAGCTTTGACATTTGACACAAGAACGCATTTGATCGCTATAAGTGTGAACGAAGTTTCGTCGTCGTCGTCAAGGTCAAGTCGTATTACAGAATGAGAGCCAAATGGAGGAAGTTATTTCGTAATTGGTAAACTCTGACTCGTTTGTTGGTCAACATTCACTATTCACTGTGAAAAGGGTTCCCATGTAACCTTCTCCATAATTATGTAATACCTAAGGGTTGCACGTTGAAGGTTGCAGGATGTTTTCTGTTCCTGAATTTGCCCAAATTCAGGAACAGCGAACATTATGTCAACCACTAATGAATGACAAATGAATGATAACCACTCGTAGTAACATCTTGCGAGTGTTTCACAAACCTAACAAAAGTAACGGGTGGTTAGTGGTTACCATGAGCACGACAGTGTTTATGATGTAACTTTCTCCCTGTAAGTACTGTTTCCGCCTGCTCGCTGTTCCTGAATTCAACCGTACATAGATATAAGTATTTTTCCAGATGTGACTTTAGCTTTAAGTTGGATTTGCAATTTGACACATCATAGCAACTTGACCTAAGTATAAGTAGTTAGAGTTACATTACATTTACTCACCCGGTTCCATAATCAAGGTCATTCTGCTGAACTGTCTAATAAACGAAGTTAGGAACCACTTGGTGGTTACTTTAAGTTGTGCAATTAGTTTCTAGTTTAATACACTTCAAAATTTTAATTATGATTGAATATTGGATGTCAAATGGATGAGTTTTTCAAAGTAAAAACGCATGAACCTAAAGAACTGCGAATTACATCATTGATGACTGACTTAGAAGTTTTCGAAATTGGAGGGGTACGTATTCGCACACGTGTTTTACCTCACTTTTCGTTTTCTATGCCTTTCTAATGTATTTATTCGAGATCGAGAAGAAGCCACGAGAGAAATCCAGTAGACAAAAAGACAAGAACTTTCTCCATCTCAATCAGTTTCAGATTCAATTTCATCTGGATTTATTGGATTGGAAAAAATGCACTTTGGTCATGAAGATACGTAATACGTAATTAGAAGTTGGGATAAAACACGTCCAATACTTTTAAGCACCATATGTATGTAGTATATGTAGTATAACTTGAGCTGTTTTTGATTGATTCTTCCGATAAACGAATGGCGTATGTATGGCAAAAATGCAAAAAAGGGGTTGAAAAATAGTTTTTGTAAAGTGCGTTTAATACTGGTCAATAATAATAATAACCAACCAAAAATGGTTCTAACAATTTCCGGCATTTAAAGATTGGTGTATTTTTCACCTGCAGTTTTTTGAATGCCATTTCCAAGAAGAGAACTTCTTCCAGGAAGGCACGATTACCAAAGAATACAATTTGTTTACCTCATTACATTCATTCTACCTACATACTAGTATATGTACAATAGAACAAAAATAGCGTTTACAAATAGTCTTAAACCGTTTTTTTTAACGTTTTAGTGGGAATTAAAGGTTGAAAAGAGATGCTAAGGCATCACGCGATTTAATTAGCGTCGAATTATTTATTAAGCCACATAAATTATGCTATGAAATATCAATTTATCTTTAAATCAGAAGGACCGTTCTGTGAATATTCGCGAGTTTACTTCGCCAATTCAAAGGTAAATGTACTTATGTATAGTAATTTATTAGGGCAAATATCTTTCGGTCATTATTCACATTTCGCACTCGGAATTATGTTCAGTTGAAGATATATTAGTTATTACCCAGGGACCTTTACATACATAGTTCTTCATCTCATCACTAACGCACGCAGCTGTGTATTTAATTTATGCAGTATGAAGTTGCGTGCTGTCTAACTTGAACTGTCTCTATCCTTGTTTTTATCAAGCGCTACCACCGCTTCCACTTTTCCCGAAGGGGCAAAATTGTTCAACGACCAAAAAGTTGGACGTGACTGTTAGGATTTAATGCCTTTCTCGGATGAAAGGTTTCCTTCGTTTATATCGATAGCCCCCATTTTGTGGTAGAACTTAATATTTGTAGGACGCTTCAACTTCAAGTGAATGAATACGAATTTTGACTTAACAGTTAACAATTTATTTAGTTTCCACTTTACTTTTGCAAGTTATATCACGAGCACGTTGATTCTTAACGCATAACTTAATCCGATTTATAAATAAATATTTACGAAAATTCACTGCAATTGATTCAGCATTCAGCATGGACAGACAGACAGACAAACCAGGCACACACACACTACTACTACTGAGCAGGAACGAGGAACACAAGAAAAGCTCAGTCATTCATCCCAGACTTTAATCTTCCCCTCAAGTTAACAGGCTTGGACTTATGACATTTCTGGCGTTTCTTAACTACTAGTCTACGTATTACATATAGCCTCAAGGCTTAACATAAATAGAAGTATATACCTACTTTAATTTAACCATCTTCGTACTTAGTACTTACTGTGTATGCTTAATTATTTACAGATTTTGTGATCAGCAACTTTGTTCCCACCACCTTTGCAGGACTTGACACCAACTTCGTCTTTTATGTATTAAGGTTGGAGAAACGGGTACCGATTCTTGACACAATTAGACTGCGAAAACGGTAAACCTTAGCAAGCTTCTGCCGTGGTGATGGTGGTTCTGGTTTATCGAGGCTATGTACAAAATACAAAATTAAACTTTTATCAACTAGTTAAGAGAAATGGTTCACGTTCAAGAGGAAATACAGATTTTGAAACCAATTACGGGAACCGAAAAGTTATTAGCAGTAAAATTTTGAACAAATTGAACGTTCGTATTACAGTGTTGGTAAGTTTGTTGAGTTCATCGTATGTCTCTTCAACGGTAAACAATATTTCAGCTCTCAGCTCTATTCTGTCGCCAAGTCGCTTACTTTACTGCCTATTGTCGAAGGGTTTTAATTACTCGTACATAGATTCTTCTTCTTGTGGAATTCCTCGTTGTCTTAGTATAAGAAAATATGACACACTTTTTGAAAAAGCTCAACAGCGGAAGCGCTCATATTTTGCGCTCAGGTCTTTTCGGCTGGACAGAGGTGTCGGCCTGGAACACTCCCATTCTGAGTTACCGTTCTTCAGGTCAGGTTAGGTTGTTTCTGCCGAAACACAAGAAACCTTAAAATAAGATAACTTGCCGTATGCCGTTTTGCCCATTCCCCAGAATTAACTCAACCTAACCCAACCTAAAGAACACTATTAATTTAAACTTGTTAAAATATCGGAGTGTTATCATGGGAGGCGGGAGTGTCCCATAAGCCGCCATATCTGCCATTAGGCGATTTTTCATTACATACAAACATTCATGTATCTAAATAAGGTTCCTCGTTCAGGCCTTCGGTAGGCAGTGGATGGAGAGCAGAGAACCCTAGTCAATCACTATCAGTAGTTCTGAAAGCCATATCACATTGCATTTGTTTCTTTACTCGATTTCCATCGTACAGAATCCTTTAGCTGCCCTTCGGAATTATTATCATCATCACTGCTCTGACTTTCTATCAATCAACATGTCGGAATTCGGAATTACGCTGCATCTAAACTAAACTTAAGTACTATTTAATACAATGTAAGTACGAGTCTCAGCAGCTAATTACGAGCTGCTTCATAGGTTCTAGACAAGATACACAAATTATCCTCGATGAAAAGACAAGGCTTAACTTTACTGCCTCTTCCCTTTTCCCATTTCTTTTGGTGGTAAATATCACCATAAAGTTCATTTAATATTTCTTTAAATTAGAAAAAATCGTTTCACAATGCTGTCGCCGAAAAGGAGCAGGCTTTTGGCCATTGTACCTTGTACCATCTTGTGTTGGGGCTTACGGGAAAAGTTCATGATGTGCCGTTTTAATTGAAAAATCCAACCAAAAACAAACCAAATGGAATGGGGAGGGAGAAGAAGATGAAACAATCAGCCGTATATTTTAACCGTGAACAATAATTAGTTCTCTTCCATGTCATGTCCGAATCTGGACGAGTTTGTTACAATAGCTGAACACTTCTTGAATAAATTAAAGCTTTGATTCCAACCACAATGGTTCTGAGTAGTTTCCATCAAGGAAAAATAAAATAGAACTCTGATAGTGAGGAGTACTAGAAATGAAGCGGAAGTGCTCGAGGTCCCTTCTCAGAATTCGATGAACCGAGTTGAACGGAGTACAAAATGGAGTTCGTAAGTAGCCTAGGTAAAGGTGCATCGTAGATCATAAATAGAGGATTTTCAGAATGCTTCGGTTATGACTTAACCAAACTGGCTGTATGCGTGGGTTGTGGGCGTCTTCGGATGAAGAAGCCCCAGCGATAGAGACAGAAGACGATGAGAAGAAGCAGCAGCAGACCCAGGATTCCGGACAGAACGTAGATCCACCATGCCACACCTTCCACGTCAACCTAATTTCAATTTCAAGTAACATATATTTCAGTGTCTCTTCAACTTCAACACCAAATGAATTAAAAAAATTTTTGTTGTGGACAAGATATCAAGCTCAAGCTAGCTGGAATCTTGTATATTCCTAAGCAACATGGAACATTATCTTGAACTTTTCAATTTACAGATTCATTTCACATATGAAATTCGGGTTTCAAGAGTTGGACCGGGCAAATCTCAGTTCATAAGTCTGATCAAAGTGTAAAGAAAATAAAAACTCCATTTGAGTAAGTAAAGTACCTTTAGTTTTAAGTTCGGAAGACATTCTGTACTGGCCATCGCCATATCATCGTCCGGATCCTGTAAGAGAAATAGAGATTCAATATAAAGTGCTTTCAAGTACTTACTAGATATTGATGGATAACGCAGGCTGATAGCACTGTTGGAAGTAGGAAATTATACCAACTGTGGATTATTGAATATGTGCACCAAAGGAATTTCAGTATATTTAATGCAAAAAAGTCTTACCTGCCGGTTATCAGCTGATTCGGATATACTAATTTGTGCTTTCGAATAAATTCGAACTATATCTACAGAGGGGTAGTCTTCCACCAGCGTAGCATTCCAAAGTCTGAAATAGATGGTGAAAAGAAGTTATCGTAATTCAACTCAGTATTTTCACCAAATTTTACAGAATTTGCGAGAATGAGTCTTGCACTCCAGCGAATTAGGCTTACCTGGAATGAATTTTGATTTCGGCTGACTCTGAAGGCAAAAGATTCTTAATTATACAGCGGAACTTAAAGCATATGGCGGAACCTCGAACACAGTCCTGAAAACAAACATATAAAGACGATGTTTATGTTTACAAGTTGTTGGTGTGGCGTGACTGTGTGGATGATTTCAGAACTCTGTCAATTAATGAATGACTGACTAACCATTTTCACGACTTTGATGACTTTAGTATTTTTGCCATCCTTGGTGAGCTCCATTTCTGGCGAAACGACGGTTTCGGCACCTCGTCGTCTCCGTCTTGTTGACTCCTGTGTTGATTCGTTGTGAATCTGACTATTGGTTGGTCTGCGTGGACCCTCGGGACCAGAAGAAGGCGGTGGGAGACCTAGCACGTTGAGAACATTGGGTGGAAGGAAGCACTCCCCGTCTCCCACCATCTCAGGCGGTCTTTCCAGATAGAGCAACCACTTCCCTTCAGGCCACGAATTGTTGTTGCCCACTTGATGTGGCCAGAGGATGTCCACGTTGAAGTGGGAGGCCTTCCACGGCCCTTTGTTGTACACTTCGTACGTGTGCACAATTTTAGACCCAATATCGGACAACGTCTTCATGGCGGATTCACCTTTGACTGTTCCGCTGTACTCCACCGTCATGGGCTGGCCCTTACTGGAACACAAACCCAATTAATATCTCGAGTAGTTATCCTCAGCTTGAAGCTCAGCTCGAGGCGTTGGAGATCGGAAGCGGAGTACGAGAAGTGCACGTTTCATAAACCATCTCGTGACAGAAAATGGCTACTTGGCGACGCCATTAAATTGTTTTCACAAAATTGAATTTAAATACTTTAGAAGACATAGTTTCTAGGCCTTCCCGAACCACATGGCAGGAAAAAGGAATAATACTTGCTCTGTAACCCAACTACGGTTTGACACATCCTTGGAACATTAGTAGAATCAAATTCAGACAGAACGATTCGGAATTCTCTCACGTACCCTCGAATAGACAACTCCGCTAACTTGACCACAGTAGCGGTAAGTTGAGCGCGATCATTTTCTTCTTCGGATTCGAGCGACGTTGAATTGGCCCATAAGTTGAAATCCAGTCGGCTCTCAATGTCTTTGAGTGAGGAGGCATCAAACCGAACTGACATTTCCTCCCATCCCCGATTTTTGTACGGATTTCCAAGATGGCAAGCGACTAGCGTCGTGTTGAACGGAGAACATCCATAGTTGGTTCCCTACAAATAGGCACATTTTATTCAATGAGTCAGTTCAGCTCGAAAATCGCCCGTGTCTCGAAGTACTCACATTCTGAACTTGTGCAATGAAAGACATAGATTTAGGATGGTCAATGTAGAGCATGGCTTCGTAGGCTGGTTCCCCAAAATTCCCGAAGGAAATGTTGAGCAGGAACTCTTTGTACTTGCCCAGGATTAGCGTGTAGCGACCCGACTCGTCCACAGCAAGATCCGTCGATGCCTTGACGAAGAGGTCACTCTCACACAATTCATTTTCTCCACAGTCTTTCTCGAAGTGGGCTTTGAAAATCTTGGATGCCTCTTGCTGGTTCAGAATCGGATAGTTTTGAATCTTCGGAAGTGGGTGGTTAGGTATGTACGAAGGAGATCGTTGAACTAGGGCATAAGAAAGCTTGAACGACACTGGTGTTTGAATGTCCGTCGTCGGTTTCTAAAGTCATAAAACCAGAAAGATTAGCAACGAAGGTTAGGAACGCGCAAATGAAGATAAGTGAATAATCTCTCAATCTTTCGTTTCGCTTCTTGTTTTGATACATGCAATTTCTCTTATTGACTTGTGACTGTGACATAGAAGATAAGCGGGTTGCGCCATCAAATTTCAGAATGTCGGTAAGTTCAGTTCAAATTCCAATGTAGGACATTTTTCGAATTATTAATTCAAGATTCTGCGTTGAAGATTTTGCGCCGACTGATAAAAAGAAGTTAAGAATCGCTCCGGAAATCGCACTAACCGACAAGCCTTTTGCTACACATACATTCACGTAAACACATAGATGCTCTTACTTTGAGGTAGACAATTTCCTTCCGACAATGTTCTTCGACTTCGACCTGACTTTGGACATATATGTCTTCTTGAATAATATGTGCATTGTTGGTTTTGCCATCTTTGAAGTAAACTCGAGACCATTTCTTGCCTTCTGCGTACGTCTCCGCTTCGAGCGTGTACTTGACTCCCAGATTGGCTGCACTCACTTTAGCTGCCTCACGAATCTCGAAACAGGTCTCGACTCGGAAGCTGTAATTAGGAGAAACAAGGAAATTATACTTATTAAAAATTGACTTTCCGTCCCATTCCTTCAGCATTATACCAAACAAAACACGTGCGTTGTGTTGTGGTCGTAAGTCTTAAGACTCACTTTGTAACAAGTGCCTTTGACTTTGACTCACTGCAAAGCATGAAATCACACTAGGCTGTTCTCCACGGACGGAAGTCCATGACTAGGACTAGCAATGCGTGGCCAAAACTCTTGTATTCCCCAAAAGTTACGACTTGGAACACCGGGAAGTCAGTCGTGGAGTAGAACAATTTATGGTAAATTGAGGGTCATTGAGGTAAAATCTGAATTCTACTACCAGCGAACGAGCGAGTAAAGCGAATTGTGCAATGAAGAACTTACCAGACTTCGTTTGCGTCGGGATCATCTTCACATCCGTCAACCGTTGGGTCAATCCCCGTTAAATTCCCTCTGACCTCCGTGACAATGTCAATTATGGGGCGCGAACGAAGTAGAACGACCGTTGCTGAGTCGTAGGCGCCAATGAGGAGATCGGGATATGAATTCCTGTCCAAGTCCATTCCGCCACTCAAGGAGTAACCAAAGGTCTGCAAGTCGGGGAAGTACTTTGATGCCCGAATGACCTGAAACAAAAAAAGTCTTCGGAATTACAATACGATCTCAGTCGCTTAATTAAGAACATATAAGTACTTCATTCTATGTAATAGGATAGACATAGCTTTGGTAAAAACGCTGCAATTACGATTGGAATATTAGTATTGCGAAATGTTCCTCCGGAACGCCTGAGTTATTGAAGGACACGTTCAGTCCAGAGGCAGTGAGTGAATCTATCACACCAATTACTCATCCGTAAAAGTCTCTGTGGAAGTTAGGCCGCGTCTACATATTCAGTCGACTTCTATCCATAGTAGTAATTGGAATAAGACTTGAGAAAGTGTCGGCATTTTTTTTGAATCGATTGATTGTGAATTCTTGATACAGTAGTAGTTTTGTGAAAAAGAATTTAATCTTAAATTGAAACATGAAGCACATAGAGCATTCAGGTATTAGCTATTTTCCTCTCCACATTTCAACAAGTTAAAAGTAGTCCATGACGAATAATTGTTAGAATATGTTTTCTGATTACATTCTGTTTATCTTCATAAAACCGGAATTTTGTGTGTGACATTCCCTGGAGGTGTGGGTGGAGGGTGTCCAGGAGGTAACAGGGTGCTATTCAGGATATACAGTGAAGTTAAAAACGTTCGTTGTTGAAAGACTGAGGCAGGAGGATGGACACAAGAATAAGGACTCTGTAAGGACAGAGAACATGAGGCCGTGATGAAAGCTCATTAGTCCTTGTCAAGAAGAGTCAGCGTCTTAAGGATCTCCGGTATTTAACATTCAGGTGGCATAAACCCACCATCATCTTCAGCTGGACTACTTGACTCGACGTATTCTTTCAAAGTCCGAACAAAGCTTTCAACAGGACTGGTCATACCGATCCAAGGATTGAGGGTGATTGAAAAAATTGAAAGGTGTGGGGAAGCCGGGTTTGGTCACGACAGGTCTGACTTCTTGTCATTAATAAAACACACAATGCACAAGAATAATAGAAAGTAAATACTAGAGGCGAATGCTAGGGTGTCTACGGAATTCCTGCGTATTCCGTTCCAACCAAAGGCTAAGAATTAGCCCTTTGAACAGGAGTATTTTCTGAGCATAAACTGTAGCATTTATCATGTGCGGTACCTAGTGCAAATGGAGCTGATGCGAGGTTTGTAGCATTCACATTTCCAGCGATGAAATTCATTAATTGCTTGAAATTAACCTGAGAAATTAGTCTGCTGATAACAGCATACTCATTAAACCTAGAAAAGTTCAACGATGGACGCTGTTATTTTACATGTTTCATTTGCATTCCATTACCATGTCAAATACCGTGTCACCCCGCACAAATAATTCACTGATACGCCAGCAATCGTCCAAACCTTCTCTCCGATGGTTTGTGTATATTTATAACTTAGGTAACTAATGAACCCAAAGTCCGGATAGACCGATACGTCATACTACTAGATGGAGAAGCATACCTGTGACGGTTCCAGGATAAGTCCTTTGCTGGAACCCAAGTAAATGTAAACAGCACCCTGGTCTTCGTAAGGAGCTCCGACAGCCAAGTCCTCGAACCGGTCACGGTTGATGTCCCCAAGGGAGGCGAGTGCGAACCCGAATCTGGACCCACTCAGTCCCACCAGCTTCACGGCCTTCGTGTCCGGTCCAAACCCAGTCCCATCGTTCAGATACACGTACGCCGCTCCGCCATCTCCACCAATCTTCGGATCCATGTAAAACGGTGCTCCGACCACCAAATCTGTTCGACTGAAATACATACGTTGAGATAATTTTACATTTTGACACAAAGTTTAGTTTTCCACCAAACTCGGTAGTTTGACGCTTTCCTGCTAATGGATGATGGAGTATTCAGAACAATCCTCCAATTACATATGGGTATCATGTCTGTACAGTAGGTACATTAGCGCAGAATTCGAACCAAATAGCAAGTACTTTGTATTGGAATGAAGATGTTCAGAATTTTTGCGCGTGGGTTCGTCCCAGAAGGAATACAGAACACCGAAGTGTTGAGGAAGGAGGGAAGGAAGTGGCGAGAAGTGAATTCGGAAACACAGTCCGTACAAGTACCTGATCGGATTCAAAGATCCAATCGTTGATCAGAGTAATCAAGTGAGAAAACGGCCTTCGCTTCCAATGCGAGGAGCAGAAAGGCTGAATGGGAAAGGGCGTGGTGTGAGAAAGTGATGATGAATGGTAGCTGAGTAGAGATAAGCCCTTCTGGCTGCATTAATTGTATCTTCACGAAGGCAAGTCGAGATGAATGACTTTCAGAGCCCTGCGTACGCTCATCTTCAGATCTCATTAATACGCTTCTTCCGTCTCATTAGAAAGGCATCTGTCAAATGGGATCGGAGGAGCGGAAAAGGAGTTCTAACTAAAGTACTAACCGCACGGCTCCATTTTTGCACCCAGCAGCTCTTCGCCCACAACTCCGCTCATATTCACGCCTCACTACTTTTCCCCACAATCTGGGATCTGGGGTGATGCCTGGTTCCATTCCATTAAAAAGAAAAGCTGGTGGGATTGGGTTCGAAATTGGAAGCAACGCAAAATGAAATCCGCAGTTCGGTACTCCCTGTCAGAATTTGAAGGCTAGCTGAACGACAACTTTTGTTCCACTTTAGCTGATTTTCGGAAGGACAAGCTCGCTCGCAAGATGGACATTGAAGGTAACTATGAGATCTTAGTCTAGACCATCACCTGCCCAGAATGAAATGAACATGTTCAGAAGCTCGTGCCAGGAAGAATGTGGATCTCTGAGGAAAGGGGACCGTGTGTAAATCCCGTAAATCCCTGACGGGAACAACCTAATCAGATATCAACCCCAATACATCAAGATGCGAGAGTCTGTATGAGTAATGAAAATGAATGAGTGAAGCTCCTTTTCGGATTCCAACTTCCCTTTTTATCCCTATCCAACATAAGTCCCAAGTTCCCATGTCCAGGTGTCAATGGTAGAGAACACATTAGGAGACCAGATGCTCCGTCCTCATTTTTATTGTGTCAAGAAAACTGTGTAGGAGTACTCGATAATCTCTGACTTGAGCCAATCCTTCGGTCGACAACCGCAACGCAACGGATTCTTCTGGATATACAGAACATATGGAAACAAACAACAGAAAGCTGAGCTATGAATTTGAGCAAAACTGTCCGTTCAAGCGTGCCAAAACATATACATCACATAACACATGCATGAATGAATGATGTTGGGACAAATATCAACACCCATCAAGTATGCATGCATGATGGTGCACAGGATATTTACACCGTGCGAATTCAACGGCGCACTTACTGCTACAAATGCAAAGGTTGAGCTAGCGTATAGTATTTGAGGAATATTGTATCTCGCACTACCTGATCCGAAGCCCTAGCTAATATCCAGAATCTTAATCGAATCTTAAATATTTAATCTCATATTCTTGCAAAGGACACGGACACGTATTCGAAATGAAGTGTCAGCTGCAATCCAACAGGCCTTAAATCAGAGCAGACATAAACAGTACTTACTCAGATTTGCATTGATGTATAGTCACAGTAGTGCAGCAGTTCAGTGAAAAAAAATGAATTGGGCTGTAAACAAGATATAAATAATTGGTTATGTAATCTTTGACTTTAGGAAGTTAAGCCCATGCAAAAGCTGTAAATAAAGTGGGAATTGAACTATAGAGCGGACAGAACCTAATGTAAACTGCCTAGCGACATTTGCATATACCCAACACTTGTGCAGCTTTTGCAACGTAAAAGCCATTGAAATGATTCGAAATTTGCGGCTGTCGTTAAGAATTAGAATATTTGAATGAACCTGTTTTCCATCTTTTCAAATTGTATTCTTGTGATCTGTGTTGATTGATACCTACGCGGCCACTAATGAGTTGTTGACAGCCCACTTTTGCATCGCCGACTAATTTGGATTTTTTGATTTACTGTGTGACCGTTGACCATATAAATATGTGCACGATTCTAATGTCGTAGTACTTCTTCATTGCTTAAAGTCGTATAATCAATGAGTCGGTAGGTGGAGCCATGATATGATATGGGCTGGAATAAGTGTACTTAATTTTAATTTTGGTTTACATGGTACCTGGAAAGTCAGTCTAGATTCATTAGTATACACTGGACACGTGTGAACCCGAATTAGAATTCTTATCAAAATGATTTTCAATTCTTTCCTCTTGCTCGCTGCATTTGGACGGAGTGCGTCCAAAAATGATAGATATCACTAATCGAGCAAATATTGTCCAGATGTGAAGGTAAACCTTCGAATTCAAAGTCAGAACGGCCAGTTGTGGTTCAGTATGCTATCACAAGTACTCTGAACTGAACTCAAAAGGCTCAGTATGGCCGATTCGGGTTGCTCCTGTGTTGACATCGGGGAAATGATAGTGATAATGAGAAAGACCATTAAATAGGAAGGAGTGAATTTCGCACCATCTGCTTCTCTGTTGATCTCTAAGTGGCACGAAGTATATTGTATCCTACAGACCCAACCACAAGGAAACCCAGATCAGTAAAGAGAAAAGAATGGACTTGACACAGCAACTATGAAAAGTAACGGTAATCAGTGTCATAAACGAAGCTGGAGTGTTTTCAACTCTTCCGATTTATTAGAAGAGGAGAAAGTGAATGGAAAATGGAACTAACCATATGTGCGGGTTCATCAACTGAAATTAATATTCTCATTCTTCAATAAACCAACCACCAGATAAACAGATCCAGCCAGCATTTCCTGTAAACTTTGAAAATGTAGCAGAAACGATTTTTGAGAAGTGGTTTTTCCATGTTCTTTCGAACCAGGAATTTGGTCATGACCGATTTTGAACCAAGATCCGAAGCCTGTTCCGTTTATCTCTCCAGGTTCCTTGTATTCTTGGTTCCCAACAATGTTCCATGCTCATCATTGTGGGTGAGCCCTTTGAATGCAACAATACGTGATTCCTTCCCTGCCGAGCATCCAGTTCGACAGTCCACAATCCACACTGGTGGGTATTTAATCATTCTTATCTGATCTCACAAACCCGCTCAGAGCTCACCTTCCATTGTCTACAGATAATCTAAGCACAAGCTCCGGTTGACATCCCTGCGGATTCCAATTAAACGAGATCTACCATGCCCAAGGCCCAAATGATTGATTCTCTCCTCACCACGATGGGCTGCCTAATCTACAAACAAACAGGACCCGATTCTGCCATATTCTCGCTAAGGAACGCTCAATACAAAGGCGCTTGATTTTCAAAAAATTGAGACTGGAGCACATATGGGGCACATTTGGTATTTGGTTACTGCTTCCGAGATCTTCTACTCAGCCTTCACTCATAATTTTTAATTTTGTTCCGAATCCCGAATTCACCGAGGAAGAGATTTCTGTGTGCTACCGGAAAGTAAAATAGTTTTTTCTAAGTATAGTTCAAACTTCACCGTACAAACATGAGATATTCTAAGTACTCCTATTCCTGCTGCATCATCGTTGTATCCTAGATTTGTCTGTCCAGGTTCAGGTCCAGCAGCTCAACAAAAAGGAAAAACTTTGTGAAGATCAAGTGGAAAGTTAGAGCTGGTGGTTCTTCCCGTCCTACTCTGTGTACGTATCAAAAGCGTTTCAATTTCAGAAGATGGAGCAAAAAAGAGGCAAAGTCAGAGATAGGAGATACAGAAGCTTAGCAAGACTATTTCTCAACTTGTTTCTTTCAGTAACTGATATCCAGAACAAATGTCTTCGTTTTTTATGTAGTTCGCGACAACGATAGGAAAACAGACATCATGGATGTGGACGCTACAGCTTCTCCACGCCTTCAGTTTATCCACTGCCCCACCGCTTAAATGCATGCATGATTCAGCTATCAGCCAGGTCTTGCCAAAAAAGGAAGCTCGCTATTCCAATCAATATCTGTCATTGGATTATTTAACAAGTTTTGAAGATTCCATGAATACTGCATATTCAAGTAAACTGGAATCCGAGTGTAACGGTAACATGGAGTGCTGAGCTCGTTATTCACTGACTGTGTAAGTGCGGTAGTGGTTAGGTACTTGTCTGGCTTGAGCAGAGAAGAAGCGGACAAATAAATGAGCCAGTTCCACTTACTTGTCACCATTGAGATCAAGGGCTGCCAACTCGTATCCATAGGAAGAGGCAAACACATCTCCAGTCAGGCTTCCTTCCTGTTGCAAAACTTCACTCGTCGTATTCTGCAAAAATACAAGATTAGGAATTAGGACTCAGGACAGGACCAGCAGCTTCAGCTTCCCAGCTCTCAAATGGAACTTGAAATATGATCGCATCCTGTCCACCAGGCCCAACTTAATTTGCACATTCTCCAAATCTAATTTAGTTCACTCTCAACTCTGAACATAACGTAGGAGTGCACTGTCCAAATATTAAGTTATGTGGATGTTACGCATTTCATCAAAATAAAAAACTGCAGCTGTTCTGAGCTTGCTAAAACTTGTTGTTAGAATATGATCTTAACATCGTTGTATAACGCTTTGTTAGTCTATCTTGAGTTGATCATAGTTTTACTGCGTAGAGTTACTCACAAGAGAAGAGAATTGACATTCAATTCAATCAAGAGGACGCGAAGAATTGGGAATTCGTATACACACAAGCAAAAAGATGCGTGTTGGTGGTAGAAAGGTGCGTCATTTTGACGTCAGATCATATTGACGTGCAACTGGCTCTGAGTAGCTCTGTTTCACTATTCTATTCACACCTGATACAATGTGCGCCATCATATCAGCCAAGAGCCAACTAGAATCTTCTTAGTAGAGCACAGCTCTGAATAGACCTGTCAGCATTCAGACAGTTCAAAATTAGCACAGAAGTCAGTAAAAATGAAAAGGCATGCCTATTTCGCAGAAGAATTCTAATTATTGGGTAGATTGTAGTAGATCAATTGGGAAAATTAGTGAAGAAAGAAGTTACTGAGGTAGATTGAGTTTGGAAGTTTTTGTTCACATGAAAGTCAATTTTAATTTATATATTCTTCAATGTGAACACTCAAAGGGTTTGACAATGATAGCTGCTCCTGAGCATCTTAAAAAACGGAATCATACCATGAAGAGCAGCGGAGTCATCGTTAAAACTCCACCTTGGCTAAGGACTGATGGGATGATGATGGGTGATTTTCTCAAACTAAAAAACCCATTAAAATCCCAACTTCAAAGCACGTTGGAGCTGTTTCATACAAAGAAGGGTTCGTACGTACTTATGTTGCAGTCTGCTCGCCAACCTGGTTTCCTCATGAAGCCGGTTTCTTCGTGCTACCACTTATGTGGAAAGTGGAAGCCCCACCACATTCTACTCTGGACAAAGTTCGCCCCTTGGTTCGCCCTATACAAGAAGATAGTCCACAAAGGGATATCAGACTGCATCAAAGATTTAGCCTACATGCATAACTCAATCACATTAATTTTCTAGTACATCATTTTCCGTATTTACTGCTCTCCACCAAGATATGTATACTTAGTTTGCTACTACTTCCACTAACCAGAACCAGACTATTTCTACTTCTACTATCAGAAACTTTTCCAGAGAAGAAGGTTCACTAGTTCGAGTGGAGAAAGTATCCGTAACACGTGGAACTATTTCTCCAGAGGGATTGTGTCCATCTGCTCCGATAACTCCTCTCCGCTCCCTCCCACTCAGCTTACGCCCACCAGGTTCCTGTTCTTGGTTCTTGGTCCCAAGTCAAGATGAACCTGAGCCCACATTCACAATTAGCTGTAATAACGGAGGTTGAGGTAATGAGTGGGACAGACAGACAATTGAGTGGCCACATATCACGAGAATGGGTGGAATGCGGAAAAACGGGGGTCACCAATCGGAGGGAGACGTCTTGAGAATGACTCATTTCGGAAGGAAGATGAAAAATGGTTTAGGCTTGAACTCAGGAGTGAGTGGACAGAGGACCTAGAGCAACAGAATGCCACGAGAGTTGCAGCTTAGTTGGATGAAGATCATGTTACGAGCGGAGTTAGTCTGGGTGCCAGTGAGCTCTCCACTCGACGTCAACTGTCAAGCCAAGTTATCTTTTCCAGAAGAAACTCAGAAGTGGTTGATGGCTACTAAGGGTGAGCCCATCAGTCTTCCTCATCTCGCAGTCCAATCTGGAATCTGAGAAACTAATGGGTCTGTCACTTCCATTCTGGAATTCACATACTTATGCCAATATATGCCAAGGCGTTGTTCCTGTCTGACTGAATCCATGGGACTGCTCTTCCGAAGGCTAGAAGGTCAGAGGTACTTAGAACACAGCTCTAATGTCATGTCCTATCCAGGTCTCCCTCCGTTTTCCGGACCCAGCCCAAGATGAAGCTGGAACCCAGATCAGGATCCAGACAGTGGGACTTTTATGACAAAATGCATTCAGGGAATGACTGGACGATAACAATATTATCTTTCACCTCTTTAGTGCCCACTACTGTTATTTATTCAGCTTTCTGTCCAAAAAGAGGCACACCTTCTTCCAGAAGATACATATTTAGATAGGAGAACCCATTCTGCTGCTCAGGCTCCGTGACGGAATTATCAGGATATTTTAATGCATGACAGTTTTGTTTGGAGGTCTACTGATAAGGTTTCTTGCATCTCCTCACGACTAAGCATCCATTCCACCAACTGGAAATACAGAGTTCCACACTGGGACTACCATGGAAAGCCGCTTACAGTCAATTAAGGTTAGAGAGAAACAATTTACATTTATGTTTTTTTTGTAAATCGGAGAAGTGCCCAGCTGCACATGCTTACGCCCACCATCACAAAACTCGGAATAAAATAGATCAAGAGTGATAGACGGCTTTCGATGAAAGTCTTGAATGTATGGCTTCCTAAATCCTCTTGAAAACTCTGGCATCGTAGAATTAGAATTCAACTGATATCATGGGCAAATTCATTCAATTTTGAATTTCAATTAATCCATGTTTCAAGGTCAATTTCCAGCTGCAAGTTAAACATACCTAATCCCAACTGAGTTTTCCCTGAATAAATGCACCAGAAGACGTCGGTTCCAGCGCATCATGATTACCAAGCTGAAGCTGAAACGCAACCTAGTGGTCTGGGAATGTTATTGTAGCGCGTAATTTACCTTGGAGAAGAAGAGGATTTGGCCAGATCCGTTAGCCGCTTTTGGAGCTCCCGTTGCGTACGAGTATCTGTCCCCGAAGAACTTTCCGCCTGCGACTGACATCCCGAGGTACGTGTACTTCTCGACTGGACTCTCGTCCCCAAAGGGAGAGTGGTACTGGGTCCGGTCCCGATTCAGGTAGTCGTCTGACACGGAGATGCCGTACATAGTGCCCCGACAGGTGTAGGCGCCTGGAGCACCCATGAGGGCCGTGTCATCCTCCAGCAGGTCACCAGCCGTGCCCACTTGGCAGAACCCAAAGTCTTCTAGTCCATGGCGCTCCAGGTTCCGACAGGGTTCCAGTGTCTGGGCGTAGTTGAGACTCTGGTCTAGGAAGTGACAGAGACCAAGTCCCCACCGGAAGTCCTTCCCCTGGTGAATGTACCGGTGGGCACAGACCTGCGTCAATTAAACAGAAATTAGAGTGAGAAACAATGGGATTACGACTACGTTGAAAGGTAGGTAAGAAGGAAGGGTGCTGGGACCGGAAATCAGCACTCAGTCTTTCACATATCCTCGTAAACAGGAATATGGACAGACGGAACGCCTTGCAGCGAATGAGCTCTGGACAAATGTCACACAAAACCCAGGTTATCTACCGAACTCAACAATCACGTTGATTGCACAGCCCCAAGGCACAACTATGAACGACGTGCTTAAAAGGTTAGAAAGAACGCTAAGCGCTTTGCGCTACGATAATCTGCCGTTCCAAGACATCTCAAACCTAGCTGGTGTTAGTAGTTAGTAGCGTTTAACGCATCCAGATGACTTTCCAATCGCCGTGCAGACGACCAGAGAAATCGCATCTCATCACGTCTCTTCAACCCTTTCCAACTCTGGTTATTACTTCATTTTCTTACACTCGGAAACCAACGATCTAGGTTTGCTCGATCCTGAATTCACCCTCAGAGCAGAATTCATTGGGAAGTGTTTCTCTCTAATTACGAGCACACCATCCAGGAGAAGGAATTCATCATCACCACCCTTCAGTAGAATAATGGTTTTCCGGCAGGCATGAATAAATACTCATTTCCCTTACTCGCTTTCCGTGTCGCGGTCAAAAAGAAGGAACTTCGTGCACACTCAGGTCAGGAGACTTGAATCTCATGTGTACTCAGGTGTGTTGTGAACTGCGCCCTGTAAAGGGAATTGAATGACTGACTCACACTTCACACTGGAATGTCCCATGTTCCTGTCTCACTTCCTAAGGAGATCGAAAGCCTAGGTTACCCTTTGAATCCCATCCCCATCTGGAGTGTCAGCTTCTGTCCGGAATGCCCAAATACAAGCACCGAGTTTCGCCATGTAATTGGGTACTTAGGATAAAAGCGAGGCAGTGGAATGCAAAGAACTGTTTTGAAGGGACCGCTTTGTTCCTCAATTATTTAAACTCATCCCTCCGCCTCTTACTCAAATTCCTTCAACAGGTTCTAAATGGCTCTTCGAAATTAGGAATTAGGATGTGGTGCCGAAATGGACTTTTGTTTTACAAACTTATTAGTGCCTCTGCGCAAACTCGTGTTAATCCGAATTAACATCCTTTTACAATAAATGGACCAGTAGTTGTTACCATACCAGTATCTGTAAACGGTCTGCTCGTTGTTACTTACATAGATTGTCGCATTATCGTAGGCTTTCAAACTAATTGGAATTCATGAGGAAGGATCTAAGTACAAACGGCGGATGAGAATCTGATCTCACTACTATTTCTATATTTCACTATTTTATGCTTTCATAGTGCTAATTTTAAGCTCATCTCGTTCATTCGATTCGGCCACTTTAATCATCTCAAATTGGATTGTGCTTTGAGGATCATCGTGTAATTCACCACGAACAAGAACGTCAGCTAAATCGGACTCGTATTTTTCTATTTGGTTATTTAATCTATGTATGTATTTATATTTGCAGTCTTTAAATTTCAAAATAATATTCACAGATCAGATCGAGCACCCTACAGACACAGAAGTCACTCATAATCGTATTTCGAGTTCCACGTATTTTTACAGACAAATTCTATTTTCGTCTTAAAGTCTCAGATCGGATAACGCCGTCCCGACAGTTCAATTTAGGTTCCTGTCTCAAATTCGTTTTGCGAGGATTTCAAGTGAAATGAAAGAGGACGACGACGGCGTCGTATCTGCTCTGAGTCCTTATGGCCCAATTCGTTCCGCAAGAGACGACTTCGAAACTCCAACAACAACTTCTTTTGAAATGAGCGGAGTACTGAGTGTTGTTGTGTGTAACTAAATCTCCATTTAGATCCAGTAATGTGACCAAAACAGACTGTTCTTCGAATTAAGGACCGTATCATCAATAAAGAGGACGGGGACTCACCATGACTTTTCCACCTTGCCCTTGACTCCGAACATTGACACCCAGCCACTGGCCATTCTTGAACTCGTCACTGGACGGAGGATGGAGACGATCGGATCCAATATCTACACATCCCCACGTGAGCGGAAAACAAAGAGAAAACTAGGCGTTAGTTCAAACGTTCAAACAACACTTTCCCCACAAACAAGGATAACGGTGACTTCCCGTGAAAGAAAGCACATGCATAATGCATCAGAGATGCTTTGAGTGTATATGGCATATGGCACGTTATGCGTCATATCAAATATGGCATAGTCTTGCCAAAAGTCAAACTGGCAGATAGTAGAACAACCACTGTTATTATTAAGCCTTGAATCTGTTCACTAACCTAGGCTATCAAAATAGCCCTGACACCAACACGCTTTACGGTTGATCGAAACAGGCGTATTTCACCATCAATATCACGACTGTCAAAATAGTATGTACTTGTTGTGTTGATCAAGAATAGTTTAAGCTTTCTTTCACGGGAAGACAGTTATCAAAACCCCCAAAGCTCAAGACAAAACAGTATGCAGAGGTGCTCACAGCGTGCTGGTCTGCTTCTTTCACTCTAAAGCTGAACAATGGACAATAGTGGTGTCCATATCGACACACTGCATAACAGTTTTTGCTTCAACTCGCTCTGAGCAGATCTGAATCTGACATACACAGCCCTTGTTTTGTCTTCCAAAATGCAATAGAATAGAATATCCCAAAATGCAATAGAATAGAATATCCCAAAATGCAATAAGAAATAGAATGTCCCAAAATGCAGAACGCAGACACAAATCCCAATATTGGCCTTCAAACTTCAAACCTAACATTACGAGTATTATCATCTTAGCACACAAACCCGCAAACAAGTTTTTGGCAAACCCATGGAATAACTAGCAGGGATCAACCCCTTGTGGTTAGAGGTTCCAGGCACAAACCCGATACTCATCGCAAACCCAATTATTGTCAAGTTATTAGGTAAAGCTGAAGATGAGAACCCGAGTAATTAAATCCCCTTTACTCATGCCGTCACCCTCATCCCATCATCGTAACCATGCCATGCCTTAGAAGATAATTTTGCACTAACTCACAGTCCGTCCCAACGAATTTGTACTCATCATGAGCTAATAAATTCATTTTGGCAATCACCACACCATACATACGTACGCACGCACATCTCCTAGGACCAATTCAGGACAACCCCATTAGCATTTCCATAAAAGCGTCATTCAGAAGCCCACACGTTCCTTTGACAGAAAGGTTAACACTCCGTTTCGGCCTCAAAAGACTCATTTTCAACTAAGAAAACACTTCTTAATTGTTACATAAGAAAATAGTTAGCCAAACATGGTCCGTCACTTAAGCCATCACGAATCACGATCAGCTCAATTCTCTACGCGTTCAAGTTTGCCAAATAAAACAGCACCTGTTTCCAAGGGCAAGGTCAGGGTCCACCACTAAGATGGACATTATTTGCACATATATACAATTGTCAAGTAAAGATACCAAGTTTTCGGAGTCTGAAGATAGAATTAATAACTAACTTAAAGTCAATTCATTTCCATTTACTCACGATATTCAATTTGTACAGACACAGACTGCTTGATGAATCATGTTCATAACCAGAAAACGTGCCTACTTGGTTGCTTAGAAAATCTAGCTCATGTTGCATCGACAGAGCGTACTGTGGTAATAGGTATTTGCTGATATTTATTTCTCCAAATCATCGTAAACATCCCAATGAACGAAATTTTAACTAAGTTCGCGGTTAACACGTAGTCATTAAAACAAGGAGATTTCTAAATCCTTTCGCTTGCTTGTGTAACAAGTTCTTGAAGGACTAAGTACGCGTTGTACGTAATACTTAAGTATTATAAACCTGCGTCTCCACACTAAGAACGTGTTTCCAATATTTATTACCCCGTATGCTTAAACGTAAACTCAATTAAAATTTAACAGCTCTTCTCTCTTCTCGTCCTGCCTCATCCTGATATCATTATTATTTACTAAATAGGGAAGTACAATGGTCATAAACTCAGGTATTTAGTTTGAGCACGTATTTCTACTCGTAATTACGGCACGGCTATAGACAGGCTTGAGGCATGCATGTACAACACTCGCGTAGTGTCTTTGAGACTTCCAGCGGCTAACGCCTTTTTTAAAATGGTGCTCAGTCCACTGAATTTCTAGAAAAATTCTTTTTATAGCTTAATAAAGCTCAGTTCAGGCCAGGGCTTTTCGAACATCGAGAAACGAGTAAGTATAATTAAGTAGTCGATTTTAGTTGTGCTCAGCGTTTTTTGGAAAATGTGCGTGGATAATCGAATCGAAACGACAAGTTCTTGTGTACTGTACAAACACTCCTTATTATACTGTGGCCGATCAGAATTATGAATAGCCCAACTCATGCGTTCCCACATGGTGAGAAATCGGAAAATATTACACAGAATTTGCTTGAGTGTCACGGCACACCTTCTGTATTCTCTTGTTTTCATTTACTACACACACACAACACATATAGGCTGATGCTTGAAGTTAACCGTTTACACACGACTCCGAAGTTTATGATTCAGAAGACTTCGTGAGTCTGCTTGCAGCAATGGATTATGAGTTGCCTCTTCGTAAGTGAATGACTCGAGCTGAGCTTTTTCATACATTCCCAAAGTATTGACATAAGTTTAAAAAAATCTTTTTGTGCAATTATTTGGAGAGTAAATCTTAACGTAAATATTAAAAATCACGAGAATTCCGTAGACATAACTGAGAACTGCAAACTCGTCTGAGTGAGCTGGAGATAAAGAAAAGAAGATGAGATGAAAGAACCCCACCCATGTGGATGTGGATTCGGCTCAATCTACTAATGAGTCCAAGGAACCAGTGTCAGTGTCAACGTCACCCATAAAAAGTGCTCCAAGATAATTCTGGGCTTTGATGACTACGTATTTAATACATCTCAGCCTCAGCCTATTCAAGTACTCGTCTTCCCAGTCTCGACTGAGACCCATTTCCACCCTTAATTTTTAAGTGTCCTCTCGCCTAAATTTGACACGTTTTATACTTTTCGATCTTTTTATATTCTTCCGAACCCACTCTGAACCCGTGTACAGAAATGTACAATTCTATCTCGCGTTAGACTGGATGGATGTGTGGTAGGTTAAGGGAAAAACAAGGCTGAAAATATCAACTGCTCAGTATCTAGTTTGAATTCGATCAAAGGAAGCTCCACCCTCCACCCTCAGAAAAATCACAATTAACGGGGTGAAACTTTCGGGCGTGGCGAGTGGCGAATGAGGAATGTGTGAGAGCGGTATTCGTAGCGTAAAATGTACATAAACTACAAGTATAAATGACACCGCTTTGCAAGCATGTGTCATGTCACATGTCATGTAAGTACGTTCATATTTTAAAGCCTTCATTTACTTATACTTGTACCGTCGTCAAGGCAGTGTTACTTTTTTAAAGTGGCTTTTCCAGGAGAGCTCAATTTTTATTGAATCAAATTCCCTATATAGTTGAATTTCATAATGGATACGAGAAAAAAAGTGCATAATTTAAAAAAAAAGCTCAATTATCATAGCATCTATTATTTTTCACAATGGTATTAAATTGAATAAGTAACTAGAACTGTGATCATGTAAAAGTATTGCCCTATTAAAAGTATCTCCTGCAGGGAAAGTCCAGCTTCTTCAAACTTCGCGGCCAACTTTTAGGGGGCGATCCAAAGAGGCCG
>JAQFYU010000150.1:0-31581 GCA_034694905.1 Ceratophysella granulata | reverse complement strand
GGGTTTTCGGGGGGTATTATATAGTGACCGGGGACCAGAAAGGCAGGAAGTTAGTCTGGACATTCATTTCATAATCCTTGATTATGAATGACTGGCCAGACACAGGTACGGAGCTAGGAAAGGGAACTGATAAGACAGGTACAAGTATTCAATGTTAGTTGTAAGTACACATATTTTTGTACATTGGTTTTCGTCCTGGTCACTGGAGCAGTCCAGTGAGGCATCAGGACTTTTGTGTTAGTCTGATTTGGTACGTCGAGAAATAAACCTCTTCTGAAGTTGTGCTCCGCCAATATTCGGATACCTGCGTCCAGTCCTTAGTGTCACTTATTGTCTGGGTCATTTATTGGAAGTCTGCGGTCATCAGTCTGGAGTTCGGAGTTCAGGCTCATCTGTGTTCTGAGTTACCGGGATCCTGAGGACCCGCTCCCATCCATCCGTTAGCATCAAGGGTAATTCTGTCTACTGAATATTACTTTGCGGAAAACTAGGACTTAGCAGGAGGTGCGTACCTAGGTTCGAGAAGGCGCTAGGTGGCACACACTAGCATAAGGGCTAAGTAAGGCTCACATTGGCTAGACTTGGTGAGCTTGGTCGGAAGAGGTGAACAGGGCTCCAGTTGAAGGCGAGATGGCGACTGCGACTGGGGTATCAAGATCTCCACGCACGTCCAGCTTTGGAGCTCCGATGGCAGTGACAGCAAAAATCACTCCTTGGTTGTCGCAAATACTGCAGAGGCTGGTCGCAATTATGCAGAAACATAATGCAACGAGCAATGAAAGGCCTTGCATTGTTTTCGATTTGTAAGTGGTGGTACTTTGTGGTTTCTTGTTTGCGGTTTCGGGCAATGCAGAACTGAGGTCCCGATCTTTCTTTGGTAAGAAATATGTCCTCTTTTGTAAGACACGAACCAAATTCGTGAAAAAAGAGGTTGAAAGTTGAGCATTATTTTCAAAGAAATAAATTGGGTATATAAGCTATTTATTTGGGAGTGAACTGTCAAAATCAGATAATAATATAAATACAAAGATAATTTAATTATCTTTGAATAAAACTAAATTTGCATTTTCCAATCACACGACTCGAACTCGAGACCTATAGACACCCCACGATTTAAAAAAAAAGTTTGAAAGCCCAAATGAAAAACAATCAAACACCATAAAAGTCCACCCATCCAAAAACGAATCAAATCGAAAGAAAAAAAAGTTTCACCTCATTTCTCTGTCCCCTCCGTACCACGACAATGAGCTCCATCACCAAGAACGACAAGAAGAAGGCCGACAAAAAGACCGCCAAGACCGAGAAGAACACCGAGGAGATCGCCCCAAAGACCGACAAGAAGTCCAAGAAGACCACCGAGGACAAGAAGAAGCCAGAGGGCTCCAAGAAGCGCACCCATTCCGAGACCGTCGAATCCACCACCCCCGAAACCACCACCACCACTGAGGATATCACCGTCTATGCCTCCTCGTTCCCATCCGATATCCAACAAGACGAGATCATCTCCGCCTTCAAGACCATCACCCCGAAATCCGTCCGTTTGACCTTTGTCAAGCCAGGCATGAAGAACGCCAAGCGCTCGGGATTCATCTCGTTCCATTCCGACTCGGATCGCATCGCCGCCCTCAAGGAAGGCCTCACAATCCGCAACGGAAAATGCCCAATGGTCCTCCCAACTCCCCGCACATCCGTCGAGATCTCCTTCAGCCCAGCCGAGAAAAACGCCACCGATGCTGATATCAAAGCCACCGTCCTCAGCTTCTTGGGATCCCAAGCCACCAACGTCCAATTCCGTCGCAATATCACCGCATATGTCTCGTTCAAGGATGTCTCGTCCGCTCCAGCCGCCATCAAGATTTTGAAATCCGTCGGAGGAGTCAAGGCCAAGATCGGAAGGGTCTCGCGTGATGCCATCGGATCCGTCGCTCCAGTCGCTTCTGAGGAGGCCATCGCTGCTCACAAGGCTGCCCAAGCTGAGATTCCAGCCAAGAAGGCCAAGAAGTCGACCAACTAAGCATCGATCTCCTTCTTCCCCCCCTTTTGTTCTTTTTGAGAGATTTTTAAATGCAAATTTTTGTTTCGGATTTACTAATTGTTTTCCTGCAAATGATCTTTCTTGGTCCAAATTAATGATCAAACCGACCAAATTCAATTCAGGTGATTTATACGACCATTCGAACCAAATCAGATGATATCCATATATATATATATAGGCTTCTGAAGTCATTTGTAATTTGGATTCGTAGCCAATATGTGATTGGTATATTGTCGAGAAAAAGCGTTTTCGAGAACCACTAGTCATATTTCTTGTTAAATTCACAAATAATAGGAGCGCCATTTCCAAAAAAATCCGAGCAAACCCCAAAAAAAGAATTGACAATAAATCCAAAAAAAAAGATATCCAACATGTTCAATCGCAACAACCCGACTTTTCCCTCGAATCTCCCCAACACGAATTCTCCGCGGACCCAATTCGCTCCATCTGCTCCTCCATACAATCCCGAACTCTCCATCCCGACAATCGCTCCTGCATTCTGCGATCGCATCTCCAAATCCGATTACGAATACGAAGCCAAGAACAACACTCGCAATGAGCTCGAAAAGCTCATGCTATATATCGCTGCGAATCCAGTTGAGACCCAAAAAACCAAGTACTTCGCTTCCAAGATCGAATCCAAGAGGGAATCCAAGGGAATTCTGAGCAAAATCTGGTCATCGGTCGTAGATAATCGTCCCAAAGAACAACCCAAATCCTTCAATACCGATGATTCGATCGATTCCGATGAGGAATATCCCAGATCGAGCCAATCTGCCTATAATCTGCCCCCACAATATGTAATGATGAGAACGAATCTAAAGCCGTTCCATTCGACTGAATATCTCCCTCCATTGGCTGAGATGCAGCGCCCAGTATATCCATCACAATATCAATCGAATCCGAGATATTCCGGTTCGAATCTGATCTCGAATCGCAAGAGATCGACGATGAAGCAACGAGGATTGGCCCTGTTGATCGATCTGGCCATGACAATCTGGATGATCCCAATTCTGGGCGTAATTCCGACGATTTTGGTGTATATCGTCACGTTGATTCTGTTCGGAAGATCGATCGGAAAGGTGGTGATGAGAATCGAGGTCGGATATTTGGATGGATTGAGCGAGACCGGCCGATTGCAATCGGCTCCATTGCAGATGGTGTTCATTCGAGAGGGAATTCGAGTGATTCTGGGATGGAATTTGAATCTGTTGTTCTTGTTGGTCACCGGAGAGATGTTGCACGATCACGTTACCGATACTGTTGTCATGGATGTTTGATTTGATCCGAATCATGATCATATCCAATCTGCTTTCTTCTTTCTTTTTTTTTCGAATAAAGTTCTAATGCTGATTTCATGATTTGTATTGCAAGATTTTTTATGATTGTTATAAAGCCACTTACTTTTTTGAGTTACTGAACTATTTCAGAGAATAAATGGTTGGTTGAATGTAAAGGTCAGATAAAGAAAGATTTCTCTGAAGGTGCGAGTTTAATGCACGAAGCGAACGTTGTCGGAGCTTTACTGAGACGTGATGGTAAACCAACAAGAAGACAAAGAAAAAGTCAACAGTGAAGAAGCCATGCGAAATGTCAAATGTGTCGTTGTTGGAGACGTGGAGATTGGAAAGACCTATAAGTCAATCAGTTATCCGACCAATGCGCTTCCAAGCGAGTACGCTCCAACTTGTGTCGACAAATACAACACCGATGTCTCACTGGACCAGACCACACCAATCAACCTCACTATATGGGATACTGCTGGACAAGAGGATTATGACAAACTCCGACCGCTTCTCTAAACACAAACGGATGTTTTTCTCGTCTGTTTCTCGGTCGTTTCTCCCAGTTCGTTTGAACATGTGAGGACCAAGTGGATTTCTGAAGTGCGGTCTCAATGCCCCAACACTCCGATTCTTCTCGTCAGAACCAAGATCGATCTGAGATTTGACAAGTTTGTTCGGAGTCAGCTATCTGAGAAGGGGTAGTCTGCTCTAAGTACTGAACAAGGGAAGAAGATGGCCAACGAAATCAAGGCAGTCAGGTATTTAGAAACCTCTGCAAAAACTCAAGTTGGGCTCAAGAATGTCTTTGAAGAAGCGATCCGAGTTTTACTTCCGCCCGTCCAAAAGAATCTCAAGAAAAAGAGGAGCCTCGTTGTGTTGTGTGCTAAGAACAAACCCCGAAGTCAAATTGTGTGTATAAAATATTACGCTGCTAGAAAGTGTGGAGAATTTTTAATGATGATTAAGATAATGGTAAAGAAAACTACTATGAATATTTTCTTAAATTGTAACCTTATAAAGATTTATATTGGCAATAGTATGATATTTTATAATTATTTTTATGGTTTCACAATTATAATTGGAACACCACTATCTTAATCATCATAAAAAAAATTCTCCACACTTCAGAGCATTGTAATATAAAAAATAAGAGTTTTGCTGGGTTTACTTTTCGCTTGAGTTTGTTCTTTCTGAAGATTTTTTTTTCAAAAATTTCAGGATGTTTTTTTTTTTCAACTAGCACGAAGGAGAAGTTTTCACAAGTTGTGACTCCTAGCACAAATCTCTTAGCTGGCAAGAGATATTGTAAGGCAAGTATAAACAAGATCCAAAGATTGCAGATGAGCGCAATTGCAAGATAACAGGAGACTCGATTATCTGCACTCAGTCTTTGTTGTCAATCCAAGGAGTATGGCAAACGAAGAAAATTGAGGTGTTGTCCCGCATATGGTTTTGAAGGACTTATTCTGGGCATCTTCTGTCTTTGCACTGACAACCGAAAAGATCACAAAAAAAAGTGAACCGTCAAACCAACAGTGTCCCAAGCTCCATGTCAGAAAAAAGACAAGTCTTTGTGAAATTAGCTCAATGAATAATCTGTTTCAAAACGGTTACTCTTTCGGTGATTCGGGACATTATCTTTGTAAGCATTGTTCGCGTCT
Source organism: Ceratophysella granulata (assembly GCA_034694905.1). Taxonomy (NCBI): domain Eukaryota; kingdom Metazoa; phylum Arthropoda; class Collembola; order Poduromorpha; family Hypogastruridae; genus Ceratophysella; species Ceratophysella granulata. The sequence goes on along the minus strand of JAQFYU010000150.1, from coordinate 26,599 downwards.
TGCCTCAATTTTGGACCAAGATATGAAAATTATTCAATTATATTTATCATTGCATCATTATTTATTGGCCTTGAATCACAATAAAATAACTTTTTCGGTCACAAATGCGGTTGATCAGAATCTCTGTGGTTGTCGATTTTGTCGTTCGATCCTGATTTCACCAAATCCACTGATCCATCTGCATTCTGATCACATTTCAAGTCGAGATTGTTCCTTCTGATCACAGATTCACAGAATCTCATCTCATTCTTTTTTCTATATCCACAAAATACATATCAATTGAGAATATTCCACGAGATTATCGAATATCACAAACTCGGAGCAATATTCTCGGGGACCGCAGCGATAGCTGCCACAAAAAAACCCGCTGAAAATATCGCAAAAAGAGACATAATTTGCCGAAATATCTTGCAAATATTCTGATTATCGACCTGGATATACAAATTTCATGGGGGATGGAACTCCGATCTTCTTGACACCTAAATGGAGAAGATAAATCTAAGGATTTGCGAAAGAATCGGCGATATATCCAACCGAAATACATTATAGGAGTTCCCACAACCATCGCAAATAGACATGCTTGGAATTGGTTGTGGATTTTCACGTCGAAGGCCTCTTCTCTGGTTCTGAGATCTGGTCTGAGACTGGACATGTACCCGGAGTATCTGCTCATCTTGCTCACATCCGAGGAATGGGGGTTGAACGACCCAACGTTCTCCATTTAATTCAACTTAGTTTTTTCTTTTTTTTTTGGACTTAGTTTTGAAATTTCATTTTTATTTTTAATTCAGGAAAAGAGTGTCAGGACTTGTTTGTTACGAGAACACTTGGTCTTTCAGAGACTCTCCACCCGGAATAGGTGACGTTCCAGCTTTCCAACTACCTTGGTTTTTGTCTATCATATGTTGGTGAAATGTGAATGAAATAGCGTCTGAGATAACTAAGACCCTGTTCATAGAGGGAATTCAAATCGACTCCTTTAATACTTGCTTCATAGGCAAGAGTTGAAAGATATTCTGGATCATATGACTTTTTAACGCCAGCGAACAAGCTAGCTCTTTGGAGAACTAGAGGATTGCTTTTCTCGTTAAGAGTTTCTCCTCTCTTTTAGACAACATCGATAGGTTCTATAATCTCGACAACGTCAGACTCGATTGGTTCGGTGAGTTCAACTTTGGTGTTATTGCTAACCGCCTTAGTAGCAACAAATTCAAGGAAAATACGCTTGGAAATTTCATAACTGGCGACTGAAGAAGACATGTAAAGTTTATTGATACTTTATTGTTTGACTTATTAATAATTGGGTGATGTTTTGATTTTTTGAAGTCATTTTTCAAATTTTTATTGACCATTTTCAAACAGGTTCTTTTGGTGCCAGGTGAACGCCAAAAACCCTAATCCCCACTGTTGTCGAGCCTCGATTAGCTCATACCCTTTACCAATTCTTTATTACCTAACGCCTCAGCTCTTCGCGAGAGCCAAGCAAACCTGGCATGCCAACCGCAGTCGCCAACAACAATCGCAGACCAGCCAAAGCGAACCACCAAGCAACAGTTAATGACTTTGTCCTGAGTTATATTTTTTTTAGACATCCGCACCGAAGCTCAAATCCGGGAGGTGCACATTATTGATGTCCAAATTTCACCAAGTCTCTCCTCTACCCCAACAGAATCAACAGCCAGATCACAAAGAAGCTCGCCAAGGTTGGAATGGATGAATCCCTTCTGGCACCAAAGGACAGAAGAACCGCAGCTGCGTATGCAAGCGGAGAATGCCCGCAATGTGGACACGACACTTGTGATCGCCAACACATCTTCACACACTGTCGAGCTGCGACTACCAACCTCGATGAGATGCGAGTTGAGATCGACGACCTGGTCAAGAAACACAGTTCCATTAAGGTGAGACTGCCAACATGGTACAGTGTCGAAGACGATGCCACTCCCCCGAAAGGGCTTGAGACTCTCTTTGACTCAATTAGCAGCTTCGCACCCCACCTGGGAGACCAAGCCTACTTCCCAAACAAACTTCCTCAACTTCTCCACAAGTTGGACCCAAAAGCGACCCCGATGCCGAACAACCCTCTCAACCCAAGGAACAAGCTTCTCAGAAAGATTCTTCTCACTGTCAATGACTTCATCAGAAGGAGATGGATTAACTGCTGCATCGGCCACAACAACAGGGTCCGGATGAACTCGTTGGCTCCAACCTGGTCGCCCTCCAGACCAACTGGGAGTCACAGAGGAGCAGAGAGGCCCAAACAAGAAACAACAGAAACAGGAGAGCAAGACTGACATCAGCAACGCCCAGGACCACCAGAAGGACTGCCACTGTCAGAGCTCCCAGACTACGCCGACCCGCAAGCATCGCTAAGCAAGTTACATTCACCCTCATAGAAGAAGATGAATATGTTTTTGATGCTGTGTCGGGATCGGTGAAGACTCGCCACCTGATTACTCGCTCCACTTGAGAACTACGTCTTTGTCCCAAGTGGCTGTTGTAGCGTCTGCAAATCCTTTTTTGTTTCTGTAGAAGTATGCCATAGCGCATCTCATGCTCAATAAATAGTTTAATATTTAAAAAAAAATTGATGTCTAAATCCAAATTCGAAAGACTTCACCAAATATGAATGCATGCGCGCATCCGCCATTTCTCAAGAGAGTCCCTCAAAGAATGTAAGATGTCTTGGCCTCGACTTCTCATTCCCTGAAAATCTCTAAGTGGTCAAAGTGCCAAAAAGAAATCCGGAAATTTGCCTATAATTTCTCAGAATATTCAAATATTCTTCGAGATCCTAATTTTTTCCTTAAACTTGGAGTTTCTAGTTTTTCCAAGCAGTTTCTTCGTTTTATTTCTTTATTTGGTCTAAATCTCGTCTTAAAAAAAAAGAACAAATCTCCTTCGACGCGTCAAACATTTTCCCGATATGAAGCCCCCACTGGCCCTAATATGGGATATTTCTGAGATAATATCTCCAACAGGAACCAAGAAAAGATTGAAAAAATACATACACTATCAAAAACCACAAGGCAATGAAACAGCTTATGCCCTCTCTTTTGTGGGGTCACGTGCTGACTTACATTCCGTACGAACGCACACCCGAAGTGATCAACATCCCCAAAGAAATCCGCAACGCAATCCCTGAGCCGAGATGGAAAAACGCTTTTCAGACAAGAGAGCCGAGATTTGCCCTCATTTCCAACACACCCAACGATGCGAACTTACCTTCACAAAGTACAAAGCTTTCCAACTCGACCTCAAGAATACTTCCGAACGTCATCTGGAGTCCTTTTTGAGACCCAACCTCTTCTCGCTCGAGTCTTGTTCGTGCCGAGGAATTCAACTGATCGTCAGAGAATTTGACCAACTCAAGATCACCGACTCAATCCTGAGAGAAGCCCGTGTGTTGGAAATAATCGCATTTGCTTTCAAAAGTTAGGTTTAGATTTATTCTCAAAGTGATCTGAGTGAAGTTTATTATTATGACTGACATAGAGTACAAATTACAAGGGGTTTTTATATCTATCTTCATATCAGGTTTTAGGATGAAAGTTCATAGTTTAGGGTACTTTAAATCACGCGGACAAGGGCAGGAGCAGCTGAGAAAACATGATTGAACTTTATAGAAAAACATTGCATCTCTACTCAACTAAATAACCTAGATACATTGATATACATTATTTGACCAGATGGGTCCTACAAGTCTGCACTAAGATATCGGAAAGATACAAGAGTTTGGAATAACAAGAATGTCAGATGACAGGGTCAGGTCATTCTTGACTACACCGTGTCGAATACGTATTGAACGAAGGCGCTCGTGCCAAGATCAAGACCGAGCTCAAAGAAGCAAGAGGGGTCTCTCTAACTGAGCACCCTGCTCCAGAAATTGCTGTTGAGATCAGTCGAAATCGGATTAACTGTATCAATGGAAGGGTGTTGAGCTTGTTCCATGATAATGCGCCCAGAGAGATGTCAAAGTTGATCAGCATGAGTTACAACACCATTGAGCGCTGTACCACTGTCATTGAGTCTGAGCTCAAGAATGCTGTGATCCACTTTCACAATAACAGTGGAGATGAGATGAGTGAGTTTGCGGTGTTCAAGAGTCCTGGAGCTTTGGTCCTTCAAGACAACAGAATCTTTGGACTGGGCAGAGAGGTTTGACTCCGAATATCCCTCTGTGGACATGCTCGATTGACTCTTATTTGTTTAGCTGGTCACTCAGTTTAGCTTCCTCAAGAGTTCCCCTCTTTTCTTGTCTGGGAATTCTTTCGATGTTCCGGTCGAGGTCGTTTCTCATGGAGTTGACCCCAATTTCCACGCTCTCGGAGGAAGTCCTGGTGGAGAAGAGAATTTGGTCAGACTGAGAACGGAGATTGAGAATGGCTACAACGAGACGATGAGAAAAAACATCCAGAAGGCTTTGGGGTCAATTGAAGAGCTCAAGCCAAACCAATTTGTTTGACCAAACTTTGAATAAAGAGTTCAACGTCCACCCTACATATTAAAACTTTCCATCTTTAAAAAAAAAATCTCACATTTCAATGTCCCAACACCGCGGTCCTCCCTGAGTTTCTGTGGGAATACGTTCTGGACTATGTTCACTGCCGATCACTTGATTGCAGCCACCCGCATCCACCCAAACTTCGCTGATTTCCGAGCCCTTGAGGTTCGTTACAAGAAAGCAGTCCAGCCCAGAAGAGAGATATTTGATGTCGTATCTAGCTCACATCCAACTGAGGATCCAATTTTTTTTTGGAGAGAGGAATTTACCTTGATAAAAGGAGCTATTGACTGGATCGATTCGGATGTTTGTCTCTACACACATTACACCTTATTCGTCAAGTCGACTCACACTTTCTCTTGGAGATGCAGAGCTCAGTGAGTCACAATGAACAGAGCCAGATTGTCGATCGAGTTTGCCAAAGAGGAAAATATACAACCATATTTTAGTTTAAATATTTGACTTCAATTTCTGAAGTTGATTGATTGATTGATATATTATTATAGGTTGTCTACTGGACAAACATAAACCAATGACACACTTCTCGAAGTATCGTTGGCTCTGTCGTCAACCAACACGTTCACTTTAGGGAAAATGGCATCTAAGAATGCCATTTGAAGTTTTCAAGTATAAGTATGTCAAGCTTGACCTCGAAAGTGTCTCGGACTCTTTTGTTGGAAGACTTAGCGAAGCCAGCGATGTTTTCATCTGAGTCCAGTCGGTGATGACGATCAACCAATTCGAGAAGCTCAAGGTGGCCAATTCAGTTTTCAGAAAATGTGAAGGGATTGAGTTGGATTTGGATGAGCGACCACGTAATTAGATTGTAGCTGAGCTCTCCAAAGAGGAATCACTCCGCTCGAATGCCCTTGTGATGTTTCTGTCGATATAACGAACAACGGGTTATATTCATTTCAGAAGGGATCCGCGATTTCTCTTCGGAAAAAGAATCAGACCCCACTCGCTTCAGCAAAGTTTGTTAAGTTCAGTTCTGAGTTCTGAGTAGAACAACACCGTGACGAATTTCAGCTACTTCATAGTTTTGGTCATCCTCCGTGAAAAAATTTTCTCGGAGCCACAAGCACACGTTGGATCAACACTCCAGTAATAATAATAATAAGCGTCACCAAAAGTCATTATGTAGGGTAATGCCATTGATTTCTCCATGAAGAAGATTTCTAGGACTGGCGTTGATCAGCATTGATGCATTCTTGGAGGCGCCCTGAAGGAGAAAGAAGGCTCAGGAGTAACATGGAGGAAATCGAGCAAGACACCAGCGCGATTCGCCAGAGCATTCTGCAAAAGTTATTGGGCGGAGACTTAGGGGCTCGTGCCCAATGATACGAAGTAACCTTATCAAGCAATGAGAATAAAGCAACTTCGCTTCTGCGGGTTTTACTTACTTCCGCTTTCTCAGCATATTTCAGTGTGAACGAGATTCGAAAATATCAAGAGATGGGCTCGTGTTGATGGCTTTATCAGTAGCAACTCCGCTTTGAGTGTTGGACCTGCCCTACATTGATTCCAAATAAAAAACCAAGTCTCGAACTTCGCCGAACAAAGGAGGAGAAACTGCCACGAAAGGAGAAAGGAGTTGCTCTTTGTTTGATCCAAGACACAATCAGATTCATCTCGTCCTCAGTCGCAGAATTGGATCTAGTTTCCTGCTCTTGAAAAAAATAGACCCTTCGGATTACTATAACTAGTATCGAACTCAAAACAGCTAACAATAGAAAACCAATACTTGAGAGCCCGAAAAACTCTGAATTTCTTTCCTTTACTCAGCAATAATACCAATATATACTACTACAATTCGGACATGCTCCTTCTCAAAGACACCAACTACTAACCGGACAAGAAGCTCGGGAGTGGTACCAACGGAACAGTCGTTCTCGCCCATATTCCAAACGTGGACGAGAAAAACCAATACAAATCCACTCCCACCTACAGCGCCATAAAAATATACGAGCCTCACCAGACCAAGTATTTCTGGAGAGAAAGACTCAAGAAGCTCTCAGGAATCGACCACGTCGTCAAGATGGAGAAGTCCATGACCCTGCTGGACCGCTCGTACATCATCATGGAGGAATGCTCGAGAGACTTGGTGGACTAACTGACGTTTGGATCTCTTGCAGAAGCAGATATCAAGGCGTACTTCACACACATGGCGAAGGGTGTGCTGGGGGCTCACAGCCGCGGTGTCTGCCACCACGACGTCAAGCTCGAGAACTTTCTCGTTGGAAAAGACGGAAACATCAAGCTGTCGGATTTCGGATTTCGATGTCGACATCAACTCTGTGGCTCTCAACCCGCAAAAGCTGTGGGTCATCAACGGCGACTACTCCGCTGGATCTCCGGCCTACATGTCCTACCAAGTCTTGATGGACAAAAGCCATTCTGCTATTCTCAATGACATCTATTCTCTTGGCGTCTGTCTCTATTCTCTTCTCTGTGGTCGTTTTCCATTCTGCGATCCAGCCAAAGACAGCGTCCAAAACTTGATCGACGCGCTCAGAGACTTCAGAAGCGACCAATCGATATTGCAATTCCCAACAAAGATTTCAACCCAAGCCAAAGAGTTGGTATTGGGCATGCTTTCTGTGCAAGAGGAGGACCGGTGGGGTTGGGAAAAGATCATTCAACATCCTTGGATGGGAGCTTCACCGTAATAAAGAATAATTCTAAACAGCTACTTTATAATCAAATTAGAGCTTTCACAAATTGCTTCAACACGTTTTAAAGTCGATTGGTTTATAAATTGTTTTATTAATTTCTTAGCCAACACAAAATCATTTTTTTATTTCTCTCCCAATGACAACAAATTCGTCTGATATCCTTCCATCCTTTTTGTGGGATTTTGCTTTGGATTTCGTCCCGTATGAGAACCTCACCGAAACGGTACATGTTCATCCAACCTTCAACGATCTCGTATCAGAATCTCGCTGGAAAAAGGCATTCCAATCCAGATCATATCCATTTGGAGTCACATCGCTCCCGATCCAAGATATCACGAGTCCTCAATTTTGGGAAAACACATTCCTATCCATGAGAGGATTCACTTCTCTGGAAGAATCTCGCGATGATCGGATCAGATGTGACAAATTCGACTGAATATTACACGATCTTCATCAAGCCAGATGCTTTTGAGAGCATCTGTTTTGAATCTCCATGACACGAATTGGTCTGACGATCGCGATTGTCGGGGAAGGCAAGATCTCAGGTCAATATCATCCGTTTGATTGAGTTCAAAGCCTAAATTTGATAAATGGGATCCTCTGATGAGACAACCGATATTGGAGTTTTAATTCGAGGATGCAGATGGACAATCACTTCAGCCAACACATTCTTGATCAAAAATATCATGACCGAAAAAAGCTACTTCGATTTCTCCAATATGAAACAACCAGATTTGGTCGAAATATCCAGATCGATTCTTGTCACATGCAGGGATCGCAACTCATCATCAAAGAATTCGACCAATTGAAGATATCAAATTCGGATTTCGTGGAACCGATCTCGAACCCGTTCAGATTCGACGACAGATTTCGCCAATCAATCGAAGCAGAGATTAAATCCGCCAAAATTGATTGCGAATTCAGATTCGATCCATCCCCAGATTCTAATCGAGATCAGCAATTGTGGAATCCGATCGTGCAAGTTCGACTTCATTCGATTCAACTTCTTGTCATCCAGAGAATCATCCAGGTTGATTCATCTCAGCCAAAACTTGATCGAAAAATGTGGGACACTTGTCGAGAATTATTCCAAGAATGCAATCATGTATTTCGATCGCAATGTTGTGACGAATCCGAGTTGGTTCGCTCGTCCCAAGAAACGATCTGTGCTGATTCTCCAATCCAATATAATCTCTCATCTCTCCGATTGCGTTTGACTCATCTCTGTTCCGAATTCAACTCAAATCTAGATAGATATATATATATATATCTATATAGTTGGTGACTCGATATGACAGTTGTAGTATCATAAAGGTTGGGAATCAGATGGATTGTCCGATGGGAGGATATTTAAGAATCCAAAAGAAAGGGGGACTGACAGATGAGCTGATGCGAGAATTGGATACAATCAGCATTTTTAAAACTCCAAGCAGCCACACCAGCCACGCCCACCAAGGTAACAAAAAGTATTGCAATATTCCGAGCGTTTCGCTGATGTCTCTTCCACAGGAACGACGCAATCAGGTCCTTTCACAAGTGCCCCTGATTCGATCATCTGGAGGTGGACCACGGCATCGATCTTAAGAAGATTTCGGGTCTTTTGTAATTGAGGTCGGCCACGGAAAAATGGCTGTGAACCAAATAAATATTCAAAAAAGGACACAAACCAAGGGATCCGGAAATGACATAAATAATTGCCTTATTGGGACATTCAGAGTTAAAATGTCTCAAACCTTAACTCTGAAGCTTCCTAATTTGGGTTTGGATTTATAATGAAAACTTTGAGAAAAAAGATGAGGAAAAATATTTTAATGCTGAAAATAAAGCGTGTCGTTCTAAGTGAAGCCGAGAAGCTAGCAAAGGCGGAGGCGACAGCCAAAGCCAAGGCCAAGGCCAAAGAGGAAGCAAAAGAAGCCAAAGCTAAGGTCAAGGAGGAAGCAAAAGAAGCCAAAGCTAGGGTCAAGGAGGAAAAGGAAGCCAAGGAAGTCAAGGAAGCCAAGTTGGACGGGTGGGAGCACGAAAAGGAGGCCAAGAAGGGTGTCGTGAAGGGGCCCAGGAAGAAGAAGACCCAGAGGAAATACAAGGAAGAGGTGCTCTGCGGTATGTCTGCCGTAAGAGGACACTCGGAGGCGATCATCTTCTTTCAGCAGCACGGCCTCTTTCCGACCAATGTGCTGTGCCACAACGGACACGAAGCCAAACTCTCCCAAAATGGGAAGAATCTGTTCGTCTGTCATGTCAGAATATGTGGTAGAGGTGCCCTATCTGGGGAAAAGACGAAGCGATTCAGTCAGAGTATTCTAAAGGATAAATTCGATGTAGTTTCCGTAGATATTCACCCATATCTCGAATTTCAAAACATAGGAACATTCTTTTCTGGATCCCAGATCTCCCTCTACAAACATTACTTTATGATGTACAATTGGTGTTTCGAGCGCCACTCTGTCAAACTCCTTGGAGAGGAAATCGGCGCGGCTAACTCATATACTAAGTATATGATGTTATATCGCATCATTTGTGCGCTTGATAACATCAAGGAACTCTCATTTAAACGAATTGGAGGCCCTCAGGCGATAGTGGAGATCGACGAGACGCATGTCAATCGCCGAAAAAATAAAGGTTCGTATCCCTAACATCAATATAGATAATTATTCATTTCAAATATAGGACGAATCTGACCTGCCATATGGATCTGTGGAGGAAAATGCAGGAAAACTTCTCCGTTATTCCTGCATTTTCCTCCACAGATCCATATGTCAGATCAGACTCGTCCAATATTTGAAGTATATAACTATCTAAATTGATGTTAGGGATACGAACCTGTATTGTTTTTTCGGCGATTGACATGCGTCTCGTCGATCTCCACTATCATCAAGATATTATCTTAGCTTTTTTTTTCTCAAATTTTGATTTCTCCAAAAAGAAACTCACGACCCCCAATTAGGAAGGTCCATAGTTAAATTTTGAGATAAATTAACTATGAAAATCCCAATAAGGTAATTGTTTATGCTTTTTTTTTAAAATTGCAATAGACCCGAAAAAGGATGTCCCGCATTGTCAAATCCGCTCAGAAAATCTTCAATCAGACAGTGAAAACTCAGGACAGATCTATCGATCCACAATCCCAGTTCCGTTTCGGCCCATTGCTCGATCTAATCTCCAAAGATGACGGATCTTCGAAATCCACCTCTGATGAAACCAGTTTTGACAACCCAACGAATATCTTCGATATTGAAGAAATATCCTTTGCAAATTGCATATTGGAATACGCTGGGCTTATTTTTTATGTTTAGATCGGCTGATGAATTTGTTCTTGGATACGTGTCAGTACGATTTGGCAATTGGAATCTTGTCAGATACAATTGAGACCTATGAGAAGAAGGTGACCGAAAAGATCGCCTCAGAATCCGACAAAAGATCTATCCACCAATTCTATCTCAATCGTGGAAATTTCTATCGTCTCACGGGAGATCTCAATCAAGCTATCGTTCGTATCTAACCGACTCGCAATATTGCAAATTGTTCTGATTTGATTTGAATATAGAATGATTTCGAGAATTGTGTTCGTATCGATCCTCATCATTTGGAAGGTCATTCAAATCTGGGATATGCTTGTTTCGATCTGTTCCAATCCAATCCAACCGAATCGAATCTCGAGTCCCTCCAAAAAGCTCGATCCGTTTTCGAATCTGCCGTGAATCTCAGCCCCAAAAAGCAATTAATCGATCCGTCAAATCCTTTTGAATATTTCCTTATGTGGAATATCCAGTTTTGAGATCGAATATGGGCTCGGAATTGTGCTGGCGAATTTTGAGGATCTGGATCAGACTTTGGTCCATCTCTTGAAAGCGCATCAAATCGAACCAGAGAATTACTATTATTTGTTCATCATTCTTCAAATATATTCTCGCCAAAGTTATATCCGAACTATATTTTCGATTCAATTACAATGTATTGATCAATCTGGTAGAAAATCACGAGAAAACTGTCGAATTTTCGACCAAATACATCACCACAGTTGTTGATTCGGATATTTCAGGTTAGATTATCAAAGTATATTTGTAATTCCACCATCAAGACGAGATTAACTTTTGTATATGATATAGAGGAGGATTTCCTGCAGATGAAATACGATGCGCTCAAGAGTCGTTCACTCGCGTATGTCCAATTTGAGAATATTGATGCAGCTATTGCAGATACCTCCGAGATGATCGAGATCGCATCCACATTAGATCCCACGAATCCAAAGCAAATTAGCGCTTTGTATCATTCTCGAGCTCTTTTGTGGTCCAGAAAGGGCCAATATACCGATTCGGTCCACATTGATATAGTCCAATCTTCACAATGTATCTGATTTCTAACTTTTGTTGACTTAGATTCAGGATCTCACTCGTGCCATTGAGCTCAATAGTGAGAATTTGATGGCATATTGTGTGAGGGCTGATGCATATATGAGATTGGGAGATCATGATTCTGCATATCGCGATCTGCAAATGGCAACATCTGATCAGATGAAACAAAACCCAACTAGTGGGGATGATATCTCACATGATCATTGATTAAAGAATTGGATACAAGATGAAGGATTATTTTTAATTTGATGAATATTCTGAACAAGATCAGCGATAAATGTGAATAAACTTTATTGATGCTCGCAAAAACTCTAGAAAAGCCTTTTCAGGGTACTAAAAGGAGCAGCAGTACCTGCTATAAATAAAAGAGTGTTTTATTCTTCGTTTTGATTCATTTTGGATGAGCTAGATAAATCTACTTATTATTTGAAAAAAAAAATTGTGTTTCAACTTAATATAATACCACCGAACAAATGTTATTGTTGTTTTTTTTTTAAAAATATAATATTAGTTCTTGCGAAACATCCTTGAGTTAGTAATTTTTGAATTCAGAATTATAAATCGTTCGTTCAACTCAAATGATTAGGAACAAAACGAAAAAGAAGCTTTTTTTTTGAAAGAAAACGATTTTATTTTTTTTCCAATCCACCAACGAGAAAAACTTCTCGAATCGCTTCTTTCTTGGTCTGCTGACAAATCCTCCAGATAAATCTAAAATCGAACAAAACATGAGCAAACTCAAGAAACTCAAAAAAAAAAAAATTAAGAAATAACTCAAAAATAGAATTTACACTTTGCCAAAACTTTCACACACAATGGGTAATAAGTGTTGTATCGAACGCTCGACATAAAAGCGAAAGTCTTGCTCGAAAGCGAGCCCTCACCTCTCGCGAACACAAGATAGCAAAGAGCTGGTGGTTATTATGTGCCCGATGCGGCCGATCTTATCATCTACAGCTCCGAAGAGGGTCTATAAGATCGACTTGACACGGGCCAGAATATTCGATAATTCGATATGGATACAAATATGTGGTATATTCTATATATATGGAGACACGAGGGTTTTTAGAGAAAAAGAAATCTTTATTGTGGAAATTCGAAAAGAATGTGATTATTCTTTTGGGAAAGAACTTTGTGTGGTTTTATTGGTGGTTTTTCAGTCTATTTGTTTCGAATCATTGAAATTCATAGCAAATATTCAAAAGTAATAGTCTCATCATTTAACCACCGACAAGTCCCCCCACAGAAAGCAATCCAGTTATATAATTTGGTATACGATATTATGTAAAAGAAGGAAGAGATGTGAACCTGATGGGTTGTGGCAGTTTTTCTTGGAGAGTCGAGCAAGAGCTGACTCTGTCTTGTTCACTGACAATACATCACAATGAGTAAAGGAGTTTGGTGTTTTTCTTGAAAATGGTATTTGGACGGGACCGTTTTGAATTTGGTTGGCTGTTTGAATTTGAATCAAAGACTGATTATCCACTGGCTTGATTTCAAACCCAAAAAAGGCCAAAGAGAAATAGATAATTTGGACTTCTTTTCAAAGTTAGTATTTATTTCAATCTTGGAGTCAATTTTTTTGTTTTTTTTTGTTTTTTGAAAGAGCCACTTCTCGAATTATTCTGTCTTGAAAGTTCTCCTGGCTCAGTTGAAGGCTTCTTCGTAGACTGAGATGACTCCCTTGAGTTCTTCATTCTCCTGCTTCAACCCCTGGATCTCTTCTTCCAACTTCTCAATTCTCTCCTCCATTTCTTTCTACATAATGACACAATTATGAGCATTTTCTCCACAAAAAAACCCCCCGAACTGGTTTCGAACATTAAGCGAAATGTTTTTCTTCTCTTCTTCCAATTTCTCCTCAGCCTGTTTGAGCATTTTCTACACGGAACCAAAGTCAGGTCAATCAGATGCGCTCAGAGAGAATGAGTTCCACAAACGGTGATTCTGTTCAGCTCCTTGATATTGGTCAACAGCTTGATCTCAAAGTCCTCCTCATTGGTGCGAATCTGCTCCTCCCTCTCCTCGACCTTACGTCCCAGCGCCTCAACTTGTTCAAACATCACCTCCAAAAGCTCAGCATCGTCCTGACTTTTCGTCACTGGGACATTTCTGCGTGGTTTCTGCCCAGGGATGGATCTTTTGAGGTTGGAGAGTTGTGATTCGAGCTCGAGCACCTTTTTGGACTTCTCTGCGAGTTGTTGGGAGGGTTTTTCCGTGTCGGAGAGTTTTGCTTCCAAGTCTGAGATTTTGAGGCTGGCTTTGCGGAGAGATTCTTCCAGTTGGATCTGTTTCTTGATCGCTTCTTGTTCTCTCTTTGCCACTTCTTGACTTAAAGAAGGTTGAGTCTGAGATATGGTCGAATATGTTTGGTTCGATTACAGTTGGTTTTGGCCAGCTTTTTTCAAGTTCTCGACGAGAGTTTGGTTCTCGTCGGCCCATTTCTCTTCGGTGGACTTGAGCTCGTCGATTCTGAGTGATTGTTGCTTCAACTCAGCCTCAAACGCTTCTTTCTCCTTCAAACTATCTCTCTACAGTTCAAAGTTAAGCACACGTATTTTTTTTGATTTTGTTTTGATTTTTTTGGTACTACAGTTTGTTGGTCGAGTTTGGAGGCGAGGGTTGTGAGTTGGGTGTGGTTTCGGGTGAGGGTGTTGTTGGCTTGGTCGAGTTGGAGTTTGAGGGAGGCGATCTCGTCGCTTTTGTGAGACATTTTCTTCTTGAGTTCTTTCTTCTCCAAAGCATAGAAACTTTTCTAAAAGCATTAAAATAAATTTAAAAACAAAAAAGAGAAAAATGGAAACAAAGTCAAAACTGATGAAAGAAAGTGAGAAAAAAAAGTGAGAAAAAAAAAGAGAAATGAACAAGAAAAAAATTTCAAAAAAAGATTAAAAGTCAGAAAAGACAAAAAAAAAGTAGAAAAAAGCGAAAGAAAATAAACCTCAGTATCTCGATCAGTTTTAGCCTTTGTGCATTCAGTATTGGCCACATTCAATCTGGCCCTCAATTCGACCAATTCGGTCAACGCTTTGGTGTATTTCTCCCTCTTGACCAAATCACCATCTCCAAATCCGCTCATCATCAGAGATGACCCCACCATACTTTGGTACATCTCATCCGATCGAACGAATTCGTGATCGAAAAATTCATCCCAGCTGATTCTCTGCGACCAATCGGATTCGAGCAAGGATGTGATCAGATTTTGGGTCGAATTCGAGACAGGGATCTCATCAGGGAATTCCAACTATGATATCAAGAATACATATGTATATGAGTTGAATTTGGAATATGTTCTGAAATTGCCTTTTGAGATTTGTTTAAAAATGGATGTTTCGAATACAACAATTCGTACAGCAGAATTCCCAGCGACCACAAATCAGATTTGTCGGTGTATTTCGCACCAGATACAATCTCAGGCGCCTATATTCCAATATACCAGTCAAAATTTGATCCAAATTCCGAATCAGTCCCAATCTGACCATGTAGCTGTTTGTTCCACAATATGTCGATGCGGAATCGCCTCGATCAAGAGCACGAGCAAAAGTAAAATCGGTCAATTTCAGCATGTAATCCCCATTCTTCTCCATCTTCATCAATATATTGCTCGGTTTCAGATCCCGATGCACCAAATTCTTGTCTCTCATCATATTGTACGCATTTGCTGGATAATATATCGATTAGTATTGGGATATGAGCGATTTGGATCGGATTTGAGACCGATATTGCGAGCGAATTGTCTGACGATCGATTCTGGAATTGGAGATTTCTTGGATTCGATATATTTGTCCAAACTCGTGTCACAATAGTCCAAACCCATGAATGTGGCCTCTTTCTGCAATTGGATATATATATATATATGAGAGATGCATGGTTCGGGATTGTGGATATGTCAGGAATCGAACAAAGTTATCGATGAGACGGATGATATTCGTGTGCGACATCTCTTTGAAAATTTTGATCTCGTTCTCGAGTTTTTCTATTCCGAAAACCAAATCAGATATCATTGGATTTGAATTATATATATTGGACCGAAAAAACCTCGATATCCTCAACTTTTCTCGAGATTGAAGCGACATCGATTTCCTTAATCGCAATCTTTTCTCCAGTCTCGATGATGTATCCCAATGTGACTGTGGAATGAATCCAAATCAGATCAGATATACCCAATATACCGATTCCAAATTCGATGATATACCTTTGCCATATGCTCCTCTTCCAAGTTCGATTCCAGTTGATACATACTTGCCCATGTGGATGCATATATTGCGCAATTTGTAGCTTCCTCTTTGGATCAAAATGTGATACTTCGACGTCATTGACATCAAAATCTCGACCAAATCCTTTGAATTCTCGCTCGACTAAATGTACATTTCACTAAGCTTGTGAATTCAGATCGGATTGGATTGGATCAGACCTTTTCCATCGTCAGGATGATCCAATCAGCCATCGATTCGACGCATTTCTTGACATTTTCGACCAAATCTTTTGCAGATGATTCAGTCAAAACAGGGAGCCCTCTCAAAATCGCATTCGAAACTGGAAAACCGATCAGATCTATTGAAGAATATATCCCGAATTCGATCCACTACCTTTGATATACAGAGTGCGATCGGGATTTTGGGATATGGCAGAGAGAATTTGGACGAATTTCGAGTGTGGAAATTGGGTGATGATGCTTTGGAGTTGAATGAGAGCATCGGATTGAGTCGATCCCGATAGAAGATTTGGATGGATTGAATCCCAATAGACTTTGGCGATTGGATCGTCTGGAAATTCAACATGAGAAAAACTGAATTGAGAGAGGTTTGTGGAAATTCTAAACCGAGAATGGGGATGTTGTTAGTCATTGTAGAGATTCTAATATTTGTTTATTTCTTTGAATTTCTTTGAATTTATTTCCTGGATTTATCTCACTTTCAAGATTGGTCAAGGTTGACACTTCAGCACCTGATATTCTCAAGAAAATCATCGGAAAGCTCCTCAAGTCTCCCTGTACATCCATCCTCACGAGATTCGGCCCAACGGAGAAGATTCAAGTCTCAGTTGGAACTATTCAATGTTCGGTTATTGCTCCTTCACTCTTTCTGCTCTAAGACTTCCTCCAGACGCTTGCTTTTGCAGACGACTGTCTGATAATTGCCGACTCAATCCCAAGCTCCAAAAATCGTTTGACATTCTCAGGTCATACCGCGACTGCTTTGGTATGAAGATCAATCCAACGAAATCGAACGTCGCATACACTGCCATTTCCCCAACTCCACCTCCGCTACTCACAGATCCAACCGACGCCTCAACCTTGATCCGAACTCTGCGCCCAGACGAAGAATATCGCCATCTGGGAATTCTTCAGACTGCCACCCAAGACTGGACCAAACAACAGCAGAACATGCTCAAGAAATACTCCTCCATCCCAAATCTGCTGGTCAACAAGAAGTACTACAACATCGCACATCGAACCCTGCTCCTAAAAGGTCTCGTCATTCCCCATCTACTGTTCTGTTCGAGAACTATCCTGTTCGACAAGAAGTTCCTCGACACCCTAGACAAAACACTCAAAGCTGCCATGCCACTGACCAAAAAAACTTCTACCAGATGCTCAACAACCCAAACATGTCAGTCAGACTCCTCGCTGAGATATCACTTCTTTGGTACAAAACGATCCCAGGAACGATTGGCTTCAAACTCACTCAAGCCACTGCACCTTATGGAACACAAGTCTAGTACCAGCTCCAAGACAGTGATATCTTCGAGATATTCTCGCCACCAACAATGGACTTCAGAGCACAGGCAACCATTTTCACAGACGCCTCCATCTCAGACAAAGGTCATGGAGTGGGAATCCACATCGCCAAGTCCGCCAACCATCCAGCCGCTGATTTCGCGATCAACGGTCCAAACGTCGCTTCCTCAACAGAACTCGAAACGATTGCTCTACTACTGGATCTGAATGTGGCTAGAGGAGTCGAGAGATTGGCTCTTGTCTCAGACAACCTCGCTGCTGTCGAACTCGTGAGAAAGTCCATCAAGCACAACCGCAACGTCTACCTCCACTACACTGACTCCCCACTCCATCTCTGGTTCTCCCACATATGTAACCTCGTGAAAGAAAGAAGAGAAAGAGGATTCACAACGACCATAAACCATTTCTGGTCTCACTTGCACGACCGCGGAGAGTTTGGCGAGAAGAACTTCGACAAGCTCGAGAGACTACAAAAGAAAATCCCCCAAAAAATCGCCACCCTCAAGACTGACGGAATCACCTTGAGCCAATCAGTTCTCGGAAACCGCGCTGCCGACGTCTTGCCAACTCGAGGAGCCCAAGTTGCCCCACCACATTCGACCAGAGAAACTCCCACAGAACTCAGTTTTTAATACATTTAGGAATCGCATAGTCTTCAACTTGGCGAACATCGTTAAGAATTTCGTCGATGAGGGAGCTATGGAATTCCTGACTCGGGAAGACATAAGTCTGCCGAGTTCATCCTTGACGCCGAAGTCAGCACATCCCAACAAGATGGCCAATTCTTGACTGCAGCTGCCCTGTTCCTTTCTCTCGCCAACTTCAAATTCAAGAGCGTCACCAAGTCAATGGTTAATCCTAACCGCTCTAACGACCATATTACTATGATCCTCCAAAGAGTCGACATGGACTTCACAAGACTCCAACCAAAAACCAGAAGGAATGCACTTGCCTTTGGTGACAGAAACTGCCCTTAATGCCACCACTTCGTCTGCGACAGAGAGCACATGTTCACCGATTGCCCAGAAGCGAAGAAGAACCTCAAAGAGATCATCCAGAACGAAAGCTCAATCAAACAAGCAATCCCGCTCTGGCTCAACGCAGAACACCCCAACGCCAACGCCCACCAAAAAGACAAAGGTCCTTTTCCAAAAACTTGAGACTTTCAACAAATCACTCGGAGACCAAGGATTCATAGCCGCCGTTCTTCCCGCTCTTCTCCACAAGCTAGATCCCAAGACTACTCCCCTCCCCAAGAACCCTTTGAGCCCAAAGAACACACTCCTGATGAAGATCACGCGGACCATCAACATCTACCTTCGCAAGAGATGGGTCGATTGCTGTATTGCACACAACACAAGATACCAACAAGCACCAAGACTTCAAGAAAACCCTGCTGAGCCACCTGAAGAGGACGGTGGTGTCACTTCCGAAGATTATTTCGAGGACGAGTACAGTCTCGGTCCGCGTGCAGATCCATTTTTGAGCTTTGTACAAAACTAGTTCGCCCCGCATCTTCATCAACGTGAAGAAAGTGTGGATATTTATCCAGTTTCCTTCTTTTTGGATGGTAGCAGAAGGCTTAAAATATTCGGATATAATAAAGAACGGTTTATAAAAAAAAAAGCACCTGATATTCTATTCAAGTTTATTCGCGACCTCTGCAGGATATTCCCTCAGACCCAAAGTGGGTAACTATCCCAAAGTCAAAGTCAAAATCAAAGTCAAAGTCTTGTCATCGAATATTGCTCAACATTGGAATCGAACCTTAGACCCATGCCACTGACCAAGTGGTATGAACCACCTAAGCTATGACGCCCTGGCAGTCACGATAGTCCAAAGGCAAAGAAATTTTATCTCTGAAAATGAATTGTAGTTGGCAACGTCAAAAGCGTTGGATCTTTATGGGAGAAGACCAAGGGTCATGACTGAACTATCCTCTAAGTCCCCGAACGATCAAAGGAGATGTTTTCTAAAACCTCGGAAGTGTCAGGAGAGGGTGCTTCTGTCACGATTTCATTTCACAATTCATTGATTTATCGGAATATGTCTGAAATGACCCGTCTTCAAACATAAATGCCTTTCTATTTCGAACTCGCAAACCTTTTTCATTACTTCCAAATAGTTGAACTTTCGGCGAAAGATAGGCAAGATATGGCATTTCATTATATCCAAAAATCTCTGGAGTAAAAACAAGTTTTTTTTCGAGAAGAGGAAAGCTCCCAATTTTTTCTTTCTTTTTCATTTTTCTGAAAAATTGTCAAAACGGGTTAAGGCTTCTTAACTGAGTCAAAACATGACAATCATATCATTTATTGGACAAAATAGGACAAAGCCAAATAACGAAAGTATCCAAAAATAATTTCTTGGAAGCAAAAGCAAAATTGAATAAAGAAAGAAATAACATTGAATTAAAAAGCCATGAAACAACACAGCAAGAGAAGCCCATCAACAAGAAGGACCTACCGTTTCTCTGGGAAGAGGTTCTTTATTTTCTCCCCAAATGCAACAGCTCAAACCCAATCGGAAGATACCTTTGGCTCGAAACGCTCCTGACCGAAAGCAGCTGGAGATCTCTCATCTTCCCACAAGAAACCGTTCTGTCTCCTCATGGGACCAAATACGACCAGGTTCCACTCATCTGATGACCTAACTGCCGAAGGATGGTTCCACACGTTTATAACCATGAGGCGAGCTTCAATCCGAAGAAGACGAAGAGGAATCCAAAGATGAGAAGGATTCTACTTCACTATTCTGATCAAGAAAGGAGAATGGGCATTGCCGGAGATAAATTTCGAGTCCCTTTCCTGAGAGCGAACTCTTGATCGCAGAAGAGAGCCAATTTGGAATCGATTTCAAGCCGATAGATATCAATTCGTTCGACACCTTCAGAGAAAATGAGGGGAGCTATTTGGAGACGAGGCGGACTCCGGATCTTGGATATGCTACTCTTTGCAGAGAAGATCTGGTCAAGAAAGAGATCAAAACGTGGGAAGAGGCTGTTGGAAACTATTGCGGTGTCGACATTTCAGTATTCAAACAAGTGACTATCTGTTTTCTTGCCTTCGAATTCAACTACATCGGTACTTCCTTCACGTCCATCGATCCAAAAGAAGATTACCAAAACCATTGCGCCAAAGACTCACAAACCGATGTTCACCACTGTATCTTCTATGATACGCACACCCCACTCAACACCATGTTCGCAAGCGTCAAAAACTGCTGCTTCTACAATGGTGCAAGATATGGCTCGTTGGACGCTCAACCAAGCGAATGTTGCCAAGGTCTCGGATCCATTGATAGCGTTATCGAGGACAATGAATTCGTTCACAGCGACAACAATTCAGTTTCCATTTCCCTTGGAGGGCTGTATCATGAACGCTGATGTCAGAAGAAACCGCGTGAAGGGTGGAGGACTCTTCGTTCAAGTTGAGAAGAATCGGTCTTGATTAGAGACTGTACGATTGAAGGTTGTGCCTCAGTTATCAAGCTGGAAGGAAGTGCTCGTTGTGCTCTCGCCAACAACTTTCTTGGTGTTGAAAAGGTTTTTTGTCTTTCAAAATCACTTTAGATTGCTATTATTGCTTCAGATTGCAAACTTGTTCTTCTTGGAGGAAATAGAGCAACAACCTCACCAAAGATGCACTCATGACAGGTGATGGAGCTCTGGTTGTCAGCAATGCGGAAGAATATATGTCATCTTTGGTGATGAAGAAACATTATTATGGTGAAAAGGGAGCTGTCTTCATTGTCAACAGCGAGAAAGACTACTTGTCCTTCGTTAGAGGAAAGGGATTTGGTTATGGCTCCCGATTTGACAACATCTCTCGTGTTCCCAGAGATGCTTTCCCACGAAGGGTTCACTCCAAACATCAGCCTGTCTGAGAATCCAAAGAATGAGATCTAATTCTCTTAGTCTGAGAACTTTTAAATTTTGATGGATAGGGAACAATAAAACACGAAGATTTTGTGAAAGATTTTATTGTTTCAGCTGTGTTTCAAGTAATTCTTTTCTCAGCCAATCTGAAACCAATTGATCAAGAAAAACCTCCTTTCATCTCAAGTTTGTGTTGGTACAAAGAGAAAGGCAGCTGTGGGGACTTTGGGTGGAAACTTTCCGACGCATTGTGAGAACTGCTTGGCGTCGAGTTGTCCTTGGTGGGTGTTGGTCATGTGCTTCATGAAGTCCTCATAGGTCTTGGTTCCCTTGTAGTTGCAGACCTTGGCTGTCTTTTCGAAGTCGTCCTTGGTGAACTGCTTGCAGTCCTTGATGTTCTCTCCCTTGTTCTGTTGGAACCTAAGAATAGAAATAAGCGGAGGAAAGAATGAGAAAAGAAATAAGAGGATGGAACCATTTGCTGAGACTTTCGCGGTTGGACATGTTGATTGTTTGTTGTTTGTTGTTTGGATTAGGTGATAGTTGGAGATGTCTTAGTTGAAGAGAAACAGACAAGGGAAAGGCGAGATAACACCCGTCAAAGAATCTCTTTTGCATCGAGATTGTGGTTTCGGCGTGTCTCTTTCTTCGCACATTCCAAAAGCAAGATTGCGAGATATAAAAAAAACGAAAGCAGACACGTTTTGTCATCAAGCACTAGTGGTATAGCGGCAGAATTGTTGCCTTCCAAGCATCAGACCCGGGTTCGACTCCCGGCTAGTGCAATTTCGTTTTATTTGCAACTTTTGCTGAAAAAAGAACAAGACAACAACAATACAACCTGACTGAGAACTTTAGAAAGATCGATGTGGAATCAACTCTGGCAGCCGACTTTCCTCACTTATGGGAATCGCACAACTCAGCTCTTTGTTGGACTCGTGAAGATAAAGCTGAGGCTTGCGAGTGGTTTTTCTTGATATGCTTGAGTCACGTTTCTCCTTGCTTCAAATACCTTCTTGAGCTTGTCTTGCTCAAGAAGGATTTCGATAAAGTTTTCACGAAGCTGATAAACCTCGAGATTGCCTTGGCTGTGTCATTCGAAAACGCGTTGTTGAACAAGAAGGCGACTGAGTTCGAGAAACCGCAATGCTGAGCAGAAGAGTTGCGGTGAAGGAATTCATCTTACAGTGACGTGCAAAAATGGAAACATGTTTGAGTAAAATGGAATAAAAGTAAATTAACTAGGAGTTTCAAAGGTCAAACTTTCTCAAAGGTATAATTTTGTAGCCCTTTTTCTGGAGAACAAGATGGCTCTTTTTTATTTTGGAATTATCAGTTTTTATTTGTCTCCTTTCTCCCTTCATTCCTCTCCCAACACATGTTTCCATTTTTGCACGTCACATTTTTGAAAGCTGAAAATAATTTTTTTTCAATACTTTGTGAGCCCTCCCTTGGCTTTCAACACAGCCTCAAAACGCCTTGGCATGGTCTCTATCAGAGTGATGCACGTCTCTTGTGGAATCCTCTCCCACTTCACTTCCACCCACACCCACAGATCTTCTATCCCTGGCGGAGGAGTCTTGCACTTTGCGAGCTCTCTTCAGATGGTGCCACAGATGCTCGATGGGATTCAAGTCAGGAGATTGTGAAGGCCAATCTAAGACCTTAAGTGCGTGCTCAGTGAGCCAATTAGTGGCAAGGAGTGTGCTGGAAGATCAAGTCAGCATGCTCCAGATGGTAAAACTCGACAGTCTCCTGGAGCTCGTCTTCCAGAATGCTGGTGTAAGTCTCTGCATCCATTTTCCCGAAGATTCCGGGCCCTAAGCGGCGCCTTGGACTGTCATACATCCCGAAAGATCAACTTATTCCTCCGAATTTCGCTGCTGGTTTGATGACTCTCTCGCTGAGCTCCTAACCTAGCTTCCTTCATACCCACTTCCATCCATCCGATCCAATCCGATTTATTTTAGTCTCATCTGACCAAATTATCGATTTCCAGTCGGCCACAGTCCAGTGTTGGTACTTTTTGCGGAATGGACCCTTTCCCTTTTATTCTTGGCAGATATTCTTGGCTTCTTTATCTTTAAGCCAAGCTTGTGCAACTCTGTCATGAACCGTACGTTCAACAACTTCCTGGAGCTCTTAAGTAAAGTTCTAACACTGCGAACAAGGAGGAAAATACTTTATTACTGCTAAACATCTCTCAAAATAAAACAAAAGAGACGAGATAAAAGATAATATCTAAAATCCGAAAAGTCTCGCGGCACATTTCTTGATCCTTGAAGAGGAACTTCAACCTTGAATGATGAAGACCTGGATCGCTACAAACTCATTTCGAATAGTATCGGCACGTGCAGTCAGTCCGCAACCATTTTCCAATGATTTCTTGAGCTGGGCAGCTGTATTGACTTGTCCAGTGATCATTTGACGCATCAAATTTTTCTTTGGTCGGCTTTTCTTGCCTTTTCGTAGCTCGGGCAGCTCTTGTCGACGTAGTATAATGACAGTGCTATGAGTGACACCAACTATTTTGGCAACTTGGCGACCAGACTCATTTTCCTTGAGTAGATCGATAATTCTTTGGCGAGTTATGTCTTTGATGGCCTTCACGGTCTCAATAATAAGTATTTTCAAAGGCTTTAAAGACTATCTGATCGGCATTTTGGGGTGGATGCACCATGTCAAATTTCAGATCTCAATCTCGAATATTAGAATCAAAAAATTAATTTTCAGTTTTCAAAAAATGTGACAGACAAAAATGGAAACATGTGTTGGGAGAGGAAAAAGGAAAAAGGAAAAAAGAAGATAATAAAAACTGATAATATGAAAATAAAAAACAGCCATCTTGTTCTCCAGAAAAAGGGCTACAAAACTATACCTTTGAGATAGTTTGAACTTTAAAACTCCTGTTGTTAATTTACTTTTATTCCATTTTACTCAAACATGTTTCCATTTTTGCATGTCACTGTAAATCTTTCGTTGTGATACTATTTGTTTCTTCCGTCCAAAATTCTCCCTTCTCGTTTTGACTTTGCCTTTTTCTAAAACATTATTCATCCGTTTATTACTACTTTTTTTACAATTAATAATATAAAATAAAACCTCGGGTGGGTACAATTGGAATGGAAAGAATGCGTAGCAGAAGAGACTGTGTTATTCACGCTTTCACTAAGTCTTTTCCCAAGTCAACATCGCCGGAAATGGTGTGATGTTACTCAGTCAAAATCCAAATTTTCGGTAAAATATCTGCTCAGCAGAAGTCTCCAAGGAAAAAGAAAGCAAAATGAACACCAATTTTGCTTTGATTTATTGGTTTTCTCTGAATATTGCACTATTTTCGTCGCTGTTTCCGGATTTTTTCAAGGAATCAGGCCCTATCCGACCACCTATTCGTGAAGGAAGTTTGTTAATCATCCAAATAGGAATCACCCAACAAGTTGAAAGAATGACCGAGTATAGTAATAATCGTGGCCAAAAAGTCAATCAATGCTATATCCGGAACGATTCTTCTCCATTGCCATATCACAAATTTTTCCTGGCGAGAGAAAAAACCAAAAAACCTCACAAAAAACCAAGTTCAAATGAAGCCACAACACGCCACCGCCTTCTGCCTCTTGCTCTTCAGTCTCGCTGTCTTGAGCTGTGCTGGCCTCAACTGCCTGTTTTCTGAACCAAGTCCAATCGCCGCACAGCTGTCCATTGGTTCTCTATCTCTCGACGATCCAGGGACCATGGGCGTCGTTTGGCACGCCTTTGTTTCCCCAGCGACAGGAAAAGTATTTGTCGGCGCTAACTATCCAACGGGAGTGAGCCGCTTTCCGTCGACTGTTCTCTACGTTGCTGATATTGCTCCTGAAGTCATTCTCGGTGAAGGATACACCTGTAACCAACAGCAGCTCTCTACTGTCTTCCAGCTCTACTTCACTGCCGATGATTCTCTCTGGATCGTCTCACGAGACAAGTAATTATGAACTCATTTAAGATGTGAATTTTCTCTCAAATCTTCTGAACTTCCCTGCTTTTAGAAATAGAATTATCGAGATAGAGCAAGCAAGCGAAGCCGTCGTTGAAACCTACTTTTCGACAGTCCTCGGCCAGTCCGACTTCACTTAATGCGGTTCTGGAACGGCCCTGTCTCAATTTAAATATCCATTCGGATTATTCACCGATGAGGGTCGCAATCGTATGTACGTTTCTGACTCAACCAACTTCAGGTCCGAAAATAGAAACCAGCTTCAAAAATAATATACCTTCTAAAATGGATGATTTGTCAGAGTCTTGCGATTTGATGGCTTCTCCACACTGGCAAATGGAGCTTCAGCAACTTTCAGCTTGGCGTGACAGGAGATTATGATTGCTTACAAACCCATTTCAAAGCGCCATATCAACTTCTGGTCGATTCTGCTGACAATCTGTGGGTCACTGATAACTTCAACCACAGAGTGCTCAGGTATTGGAAACACCAGACTCGAGTTGAATGACCACCGGAAAATAGGATGAAATTCAATATCTAGGTTTGCGGCTGCTTCCACATTGGTGACTGGGACTCTGCCAGTTCAAGTCATTGGACAGCCAGATTTTATCACTTGCGATGAGACCATATCTCAGACCAATCTCCCTGACCCAATCGGAGTAGCAATGGACTCAGAGGGAACGTTGTTTGTTTCATCAACCATCTCGAGAAGAATAACAGCCTACAAGAACGCTGCAACACGCGGTAATTCTCCTGCAGCCGACCTCTTGGTTTGGACTCAACCAACAACACACAATTTACTCCTGATTATCACCACATTTATTACAGATTGGACAGCCTGACTACTCATCCACAGCAACTTACCCACGGTCAGCGACATCCATTTACGGTCCGAATTTTTTGTTCTTTGAGCCGAGTCAAGGCACTCTCATTACTTCGACTGCCCGTTTGTTGAATCTGTTTTTCATCACTTCCAATTTAATATGTAACGATGGTTTTAGATGGAAGACTTCTTCGATTCTGCATGGGCCAAGCAACACCGTCTCAAACACCGTCTCAAACTCCAACCCCGTCGACTACGAACACCGGAACAAGAACTGCCACCCCTTCGTCTTCGAAAACACTGACAGCAACGCCTTCTCCAACGAATACAAGAACTGCAACTCCATCGACCACCAATACTGGAACAAAGACTGCAACACCTTCTTCGACAAACACAAGAACTGCGACGCCATCTGGTACGACGTCGAACACTGAAACAAGATCAGCCACGCCATCGACGACCAACACCCGGACGGCCACTCCTTCTTCGACATTGACACTATCTGCTACACCTTCTTCGACCAGCACAAGAACATCAACTCCATCAACAACACTGACGTTGACTGCCACGCCATCTACCACAAACACAAGAACAGCCACGCCTTCAACGACTAACACCCGAACGGCCACTCCTTCTTCGACATTGACACTATCTG